>SMLS01073510.1:0-11772 GCA_004785975.1 Popillia japonica | reverse complement strand
CCCCCCGATACGTTCTTACGTTCTTTATTGAGTGCGCATATCTTTCTGGTACTAGAACGTGGTCGATTTGATTGGTTTCTTTGCGACCTGGAATCGTCCATGTGCCCTTATATATTTCTTTCCTAGGAAAATGGGTGCTCATGATTTTCATTTTCATTTCTATTGCAAAGTTTATTAGTCTCAAACCATTGTAATTAGTATATTGATGTTTACTCTCTGACCCTGCTACCCGTCGGTAGATGTCTTCTCTTCCTATTTTGGCATTCGCATCGCCTATTACCATTTTTATGTCCTGCTTGGGTATTCTGTTAAATAATATTTCCACTTCTTTTTTTCTCCTCTTCCTTTTCTTCAGTTGGTGCGTGAATATTTATTATTGTTAAATTCTTATTTATATTATAATTCTAATAATAATTATTGTGAATCTGTTCCGTCACTATGATAACAAATTCGTAGATAAGGAGAAATCTGTTCGATCACTTTTCAAATTCAATTTTGGATACCGAATTTTGATCTGAAAATAAAATTATGAAAAATCAGCCAGAATAGATCCAATTGTATCCATAGTTAAGAAATACATACCATATTGTAACATCCAAATGTACCTAACAGAAAGAAAAATTTGATAATTCACTTGACTTAAATCAGCTAAAAATTCCCATAGTGTTTAAATGGTAAATCGCAGGTTGTATAATTCACGGTAGGCACCAAATTGAAAAAACGATTCATACCAAAATTAGAATTTAGGCTTGTTTACACAAATATTTTGATGCTCATTCTGAAATCCAAAAATAGGTTTAATAATTAATTTTATAAAATTGGAAGTTAAGTTAGCAGCCAAATTCCACAAATGGGATACCAGGGATTCCAATAAAGATTGAAAACCCCCCAACAAAGGAGGGCATTCTAGTCGAGACCGTTGAAGCAGACATCATGCCAAATTTTGCTACGAACGGTGAAAATATAACATCAAAGTTCGTGTATCGATAATCGAACTTGATCTAACCTAATCTACAATTAACTGTACATGAGATTATAAGGTTAGTTAGCCGAAAAGCGTTGTTTATGGAAATGTTTTCTTTGTTCATTATCAAATATGTTTAGGTAGTGTTTTTAACATAATGAGTTAGAAGTTTTTTGTTACCTGTCAATTAAAGACATAATGCAAGCTGATTTATGCTAATGTGGCAAGTAGTAAATTCACTTTAATATCAATATTGCATTTGTTGAATTAACTTATTTCTTCTTCTTGTTGGTATATCATTTCCAGAATTCTTTTTCTTTCTTTCAGGTGCTATATTGTTCCTTTGCTAAGTTTTGCTTAGTGGATTGTTTCTGTTGCTATGTAAGTTTCGAGATGGACTCAAAATGCGACTAAAAGTACGTTTTGGAATAATACATCCAGAACGTAACGAGTTTTTATCAGATGAACTGTTTTTTTTTATTTGGCTGGTTACTGTACGAAAATCGTTCAAACGCTACAGAAATTTCCTACTTATTGACATATATATATATATATATATATATATATACTCTACCATATATCATTGCGTCCTCTTAAAGTATTAAGAATAATATAATTCTTGTAGAACGAATTTTATTACAGTTGCGCTTTATATCACCATAAAATAGTAATAATCTAGAAAGACTGATTGAAATAAAGATAATATATAATGTTATGTCACACAGAAATACATACACCTTATTAATTTATCAGCACCGTAAACTGTAGTTATATTTTTCTTTTTTACTTCCTAACTTTATCCTTTACATGTCATAAATACTTTGATAACCGTGCCCGTGGTAACAAACTCTGGCGGACCAAAATTCATGGACCGTAGGCGGTAGCAGATATACATTTACTCGTAACTTTTATTAGAGGCAAAGAGCTTATATTACTAATAGCCCCGTCGATAACGTCCAGACGTAGTCGATACGTTTACCGCGGTAGACCCGAAATGGAAAGACATTGATTTCTGCGTATAAACTTTTTATAGTTAATCCCAATCTATTTCTGTAAATGTCGTAGTTAAGCCTTCTCGATTGAATTGCGCTTTTATGGAACCGGTTAAATTGCGTAACTGGTTTTTTTATGATGAGGTGTTTGGTTCTTGGATTGTGGGTGTTGTTTAATTTAGGGATTTTTGTTTTATTAAGACTATCATATATATATACTTGTTATTTAATAGATGATTCACGAGTATAATTTCTTGAAAGCAGCTTTTGGTGAACTTACATGAAAAGAAGTTATACGAAGAAATACTCTGTGAGTCTAGTGTTGTGGTAATATTAATATAGTGTTAACGCTATTTACTCCAAATAATCTTAGGCAGATGAAAAGGCCTGTTTTTGAAGGAAGTTCTTTTTTAAAATGTCCCAATTTACGTTCGTGGATTCGAACTTTATAAAGACAACTGTTAAAAAGCAATAGAAACAACGGAAAATACAAAGTAGAATAAAACTGAGACTATTTCCATGAATTGAACATTTTATCATAAATAATAGAAAACATTCGAAGTTGTACTGTGATAAATAAGGTATATTTTAAAATAATTAAAACACAGTCGAGACTGGTGTAAAATTTTTATTCAAAACCTAACTCAATGCAAATGAAAACGTTATGTGGGTGTGGTGCCAGAGAATAGATATGAAACACCAAATTCAAATAACATCCAAAAAACAGATCTGTGTAAAATTTAAACAAACAATCTAAAGTACAGTCAGATGCAAAAAGAAAAGAGGTAAGTCCGAGATCGCATTTGTGGTTGGAAATGCGACTTAAAAGTCTCTGCCCAGTTTGACCTATGTAACAACCATCACAATCCTAACAGTTGATTCTATAAATGAGGTTAGACTGTTGTGGCAAGGGAGTAGTCTTTTAGTTGAGAGAAAAATCTTTGAATTTTCTTAATGGGATAGGTAGATATATGTATGTCTTCTGTTTGTTTGATTTGAAGTTTATAAACTGATTGAAACATGCAATGAACATTATATGTGCAATATTTAAAGTGAAGTTTATCTTTTATTAAGTCAAAACAGTGACAATTTTCAACAATCGAAAACTCAGAACAACAAAATTTCTTTTTTATTATTTTTCTTTATGAATTATGTACGAACTTATTTTGTTTTATATTCCTAATAATTATTATAAAAACAAATTTCTTCTATCACGTCTAGTATAACAAACAAATGAAATTCATATTGATCATACAATACTATTAACTAAGGATATGTTATTCTGGGACGTATTTAGAATGTCTTTCTTTTCACTTTTCTTTTATATTGGGATGAAGAACATTCCGAAATCCTGATCTCTCTTTGTTTAATGCTTTGATGACATTCTTCTTCAGACCTAATTTTATGTGTAATGGCGGTAAAAGTATTTTATGAAGCTCCACCAGCGAATTATGGATTACGTTCTTTTCTCCAGGAGTATATTGTATTCTGGTTGGCCATTGCTTAACAATATATTGCAAATTTCTCGCTCAACTATCCCCTTCACAAAGGAAACAGCAATACTTTGTGAATCCATTTGAGATCGGCACTGATGTACCATTTATAGGTTTTGTCATTGATTTTATCAAGGAGACGTGTCATATTATCATATGTTTGTTTCATGT
This sequence comes from Popillia japonica, assembly GCA_004785975.1. Taxonomy (NCBI): domain Eukaryota; kingdom Metazoa; phylum Arthropoda; class Insecta; order Coleoptera; family Scarabaeidae; genus Popillia; species Popillia japonica. The sequence continues at coordinate 8,152 of SMLS01073510.1, read as the reverse complement.
GTACGGCATGCCCAACAGGAATGGAGGTAGATGTTTCCTATATGTAGAAAGACAACTTTCAAACTCAATTTAGAAGCATCTATATAAAGACGCATTAAATAGTCAATATTACTGCAAAATGAAATACCTTCTTTAGTTGAAAAATACTGCGACAGTTCTTTCTGGCGATCTCGATGTAGCTAACATCCTTGCAGTCTTGATCCTAATATTTCTGCTTGAGTTTTTGATAAATTGAGATCTCGAACTAGGTCATTTAATTCTAATTGATTTATTAAATGAGACGTGTCCTCTTCAGATTGCAAATATACTTCATCTGTGTCCAACATTTTCTTAGTTCGAAACATCAATAGGACTTGGTACTGGCAAAGCTTCCGAATGAGGAACTGGACGAGTGGCAGAAGGTAAATTAGGATAGGTAGTTTTATCCTTATTTTTACTGGAAAACCCGAAGGTCTTTGTACAGCAACAATAGCAGTCTGTCAAATGATCCTTTTGTTCTCGCCAAATCATAGACCTACCAAATGGCATAGCTATGCTCTTACCTTTTACCCAGCTCCTCAAAATAACAGCACATCGTGCACAGACATTGCGAGGGGTCCACAACTTGTCTTGATTTGTAATTTTTAATTTAAAATAAAGGTTATACGATTTTGCTATTAAAGGTATAATATTTCGTCTATGCTATTGAACGGTGAATTCTCTACATACATAACAAAAACTGTTAGGATTGTTTACACTCACACGGGACATGGCGAATTCAAAGAACGTTTAACTAATGTTACTACCATACATTGAGTCGATATGAGTCGAATAACGTGCCTGTAAGGTCTTATATAAACTCACATATGCACAGATCGATTAATTCCTTGATTTCATTGGGTCTAGAGAAAAAAAGGAAGTGGTTTAACCACTATGACGTACAAATGAAACCCAATGTTCAATCCTGTTCAGACATGCCCGTTAGCACTGGCGGATTTACCTTAAGGCCCAGTAGGCCCGGGCCTAGAACGGCCAGATATTAGGTGCGGCCAAGCGTGGCGAACAATACACTATTCTAGGCTAAAAACGCTCGTTCGCTGGCTATACGCGTGACGGTGGTGACATACTCGGGGAAGGTGGCGAGCGGAAGAGGCATCGTTCAAGCTATAGATCTGTCCAACTCTGTCATATTCTGAAACAGCAAGAAAGTCGCAGCACAAATTCCCAATCAAGTAAAACAGAAATGGGATGCAAATTCTGAAATGGAAATATCTATGGATTATGGCGAAAGGAAAACAACACTTGGGCAGAGATTGATGATTGTCGGAACCCAAAGAATTTGTTAGTAATAAATGGGTATTAACAATAAACGAAAATTTAGAAGGAATCAAGCAATATAAAGCTTTGTGGACCTTGTCTTCTTTTTAATGGCGGGGCGTGTACGTCATGAATAACATGACAACAATGTAGCCAAATCGACTTATTTACATTTTTAGGTTAGGATTCGTAAATGGGAAATCGTAGCATACGATAAGTGACAGAAGGTTGTATGGCAGCACTGCGCACTTGTACAAACATACAATCGCATTCACTGTTATGTTAATATATTACTTTTATAGGTATTTTGTCATTTCTCTATTGGAGATTCCGAAAATTCTGTTCATGACGCGCACGTCTTGGAATCGTGAAGCGGGTATAGCTATGAAATTTCGAACTGTCAATCACTTAAAATTTAGTATCGTGTAAATGAAAATCGATGTTAAGTAAGGTAGCCATGGAATGTTGAACTGTTAATTTTCGTTGTATTAATAACGGAAAAAATGGCGTGAGAAGAGAGACAAAGAGAAGCAAGGTATGTTATGGATCTTTTATTCATCAATCTAAAATACAACAATAACGAGTACAAGTTAGCGTATTTAATCTCAAATCACATTCTTCGTCAATTAACACACAATATCAAATTTTGTTTTCGACGTATGGCACAGGGTTAAAATCAGAAAAAGAAGCTAGCTATGTCAAAATTCAACATGGCGCCGATAAGAAATAACAAATTTATTGATGACCCAAAGAAAACGAAACCGCGTATAAAACTTTACGTTCACTATCTCAGTGCTTATATGAAGATGGGGAATTCCATTTAATCCGGTTGGAACTTGATTACAGAAAGATCTCTACAAACATCAAGCAACATAAATATTACAAACACCTCTCATGACGTGCAAATGTTATGCCCCAGAAATATAAATTTGGCGTCAACAATATGTATGCTTTAGCTTGTTACATCAAATTGTTTACTCAAAAAATTTAAGTATGAAAACTGATTCACCAATTAAACATTTTCAATCCCACAATATATATTATTTGAACATACATATAACACGTATTTGTTTAGAATTCAGAGAAATTCTAATGTAAACAACACGTAAAAACTGCCGCAATCAACCAATAACAAGCTCTACTAAATTTATTTGCACATGAAATTATTTTCCGTGATCCCGTTTGTTTATTTCAATAAAATTGATCACGAAATATTAACTTGAGCTTGAATACCGAGTAATTTTACGCTTGTATAAAAACTAAACCCCATCTCCCTAAAAATACCGCACGTATGTATATTTCCAAAATATTTATCGCGAAAATTATTCCACACACATTAAAATCAATTTCCTAAATTGCTCGCATTTCTCGAAGAACTTTCGCAGTGATTTATCACGCGCTTTCGGGAACTGATTTCTATTATACGATATCTCGTTTATTATATTTTCGCCCTTGATTTTTCTCAATTTTCTCCTAGCACTCTTATCGCATCTTGAAGTAGTGCTTGTATAGGAACAAACGGAGCACCGGCTATGATAGGGTAGCGGCGAGAAATAATAAAAGCGCGAGATAACTTGAGGTAAACTCAAAAGAAAAGAGCTCACAGAAGATTCGTTCGTTTCGAGGATGAGTGCAAACGACAAGATGGAAGGATTGCGCAATAGAAGACGAGAGATATTCGATAAATTCATTTCCTTTAATAAATGACGACGTCTCCAGACGATTATACCAAACCAATGTCGTCGAATACACCGATCTTGACGGCACCACTTTACTCCTTGCGCATTCAACTCCATTTGAAAAGAATTTCCATTCGATTCGGATGATTGTAAATGCGCCGGGAAATCCTCCATCGCGTCTGACACGTTCCGATTGAAGACTTCCATCTGTCGTTTTACTACGAAAGTGACTATAAGTTTGTGAACTAAAGTATCTCTACCATTAATTCTTGGACAACATTTATACACAGCCCCTGTTCTGTTAATGTTTAAGATGGAATAATTTACTTTTTATGAAATTTACTGTACTACTTGTACTGACCGGCGACCTAAAGCATTACCCGTTGAAGAGAATATAAATAGAATTAAAGAAATTCAAAGTGATAAATGAGGGAATGTGAAACAATAAAGACTTATAGACTAAAAGTCGTGCCAATCGCAAGAAAATATAGAGAACTGGTGGAAAACAGACTACAAATAAAACTGAAAGCATCTAGGAGACAACTGTGGGAGACACTAAAGACAACTATCTTGGAAGCGGCAAGAGAGGCATGCGGAGTTTGTAGAACAGTTAAAAACAAGAAGCAGACACACTGGTGGACCATAGAGATACAAGAACATATCAAAAGAAAGAAAATTGCTTGGAAGAAGTACTTAGCAAAGAGAACAGACAAAGATTACGAAGAGTACCAAAAGGTAAGAAAAACAATAAAAGATGTAGTTGCCCAGGCAAAGAAGAATAGCTGGATAGAATTCGGAAAGAAACTGGAGCAAGACAGCAAAAGCAACCAGAAACTATTTTACAAAATACTGAAAACTCTGAGACAGAGCAAAAAAGAGGAAGATAGCATATACATAAAAAATAAGATGGGAGAAACACTCACTGATGACGAGGAAATTATGACAAGATGAAAAGAATATTTTGAAGAATTATTGCACACAACGGACAGGAAACCAGAGGACAGTAAGCTGGAAATAAAATATGAAGAACTAGCAAACGGCTTTAAAACTAATTCTTTTGGAGAAAATAAAGTTCTTCCCTATTTCTTCGTGAGAAATAGAACTAATTTATGTAGAACAAATAAAATTTCAATTTTCCTAAAAAGGCAACTACCAAATTTTACTTTTGTTAGTTCCTCAAGCTTGTGCATTGCTAAGAAGACTAAAACTTTGGAATGATGAAAAAGTAGAATTATTGTTAATGGTGACTTAAATTAAAATTATTCTCCAAATACTATACAGGATAGGTACGAAAAGTATGTATGAAGAAACAGTAGAACAATTAATACACAGAAAGACATCCCCAGAAATGAGAACAATTGGAACAATGGTACTGACGGAAAGGTACTGTTAGTATGTGGAGAATTGAAGATGTATAAAGCTATATGAGAAGAATTAGCATGAATGCGCGAAAGTAGCAGATGCCCAAAGTTGATTTAAACTAGAACATATTATTATTTATGCGTACATGTAAATAAAGCTTTCCTAGCAATTGATTTATTCTCTTTGAAAACACCAATTAATTTCTACATCAAAAAGGAAATACTATTCAACAACTTGCGGCCATGTACACCTATTTTTTTCATGGCACGTTAGTACATGTTCTTTATTAAAATCCACTTTTCAAAACATCCACGTAACACACTTTACTTTTTACATAGCCATATTTTGTAATATCACATATTAGTCCCTTTGATCTCTTTGCGCGGCTTACGCTAAATACACGGCTTGCATATTCACATCGTACATCAAACAAGTTCCGTAGGTACTGACAATACAAGCTGGATACAACCGCACAAATTTGAATAAATCATGTAAAAACTCCTACATCCTAGACCATAAAAAATTCCTTTGAGATCTCCGTAGATTTTGTTACTGAGAGAAAATATGTTATGACAAACTTTACAAACACTGACATATTTTTTTATTGGAAATGACTTCCAAGCTTAATGCTAATATATCGCCTTTTATCTCATGCTAAAATTTTCCTTCTTTTAAATTGTAGATGGTGTCCAATATAGCCAATATAGACGGTCTTAATGAAAAAGCTTATTCCAACAAGTCTAATTTAAGCTATAAATAAATCGCAAAAAAATGTCTATGTATTGATAAATTGTACTAATTTGACAAATTCTAGAGGAGAGGTCTTGGTTAATTCATTTCTAAAGAACAATATTCAAATTTATATTAATGCCAAAAGCTCTTTTTGAATGAATTTTAATGAGCCTCATGCTTACGTATGATAGTCTAGGAAAAAATGGCCGTCTTCTTTTGCTTTCATCAATAGAGTTACAATGCACAAAAATTACAAAAGATCCAAAGCAGCTAAATGAATGGGAGTTCTTAGAAAAACTTATCTGACTTAGCCTTGATAACTGCATCCGCATTGTGCAAATACCAGAACGATCTTACTTGATTATTGATATATTTATTTGCAGCAAATTCGACTAAATTTCCTAAAACAAATGCAAGTGATATTAACAGTTTTGATAGTGCAGCCGTAAGTGTGCCTTCCGAAATAACATACCACCCACCAATCTTTTTCGACATATTCCAACCCAAACACCATCTTTTTAATGTTTCCCCAACAAAACAATTGAGCATTTTCCGGTGACCACAACCTCATATTCTGTGAATTTACCAATCCAGAAAGATAACACAAAGTCTTGCCTGAGAAGAAAGCTGTGTTAAGTATATTATCATTGTTCAGATTATTTTCGAACAATTGACAAAATTCCACTCGCCTTGCATAATTCACTGAATGAAGTTCATGAAAACATTTGAGCTTGTATGCATGAGTTTGGACGTTTTCGAATTTTCTGGAAATAATTGACGAGTACGCCCTTGTATAATCGTTTCCTATAGGCGTTTCCTGTAGGCGCGGCTATGTAGCGAGTTTCGACTTTTGCTATTGCCGCATTTTTTACTGAGCGGCTCCAATAGGTGGGAGAAACTGGTCGTTTGTAGAGCGGTGTGAAAGTCCAGTATGTAGTTGTATTCGCTACATAATGGGGGATCAATCGCGCCACTTGAGCGAGTTTGAGGGAGGAATATTTGTAGGGATGCACATGGCGGGTGTATCCTTCTATGAGATCGCGCCCCGTCCCTGGTTGCCGGCTGTGCAACGGACATTGCGAGAATGGACTGAGGTAGGCCTCCTCAGCGAGCGAGACGGTCCCGCGCGACCACAGCACCTTTCTGTAACATCGCGTACGTTATCCTCAAGGCAACTTTGAGCGCTCACTACGTGACTGCAAGCGCGCCGGGCGTTGCAGCGGCTTCCACTCACCTCCGGACACCGCTGCACACACTACTATTGGGTCAACGCAAGTCATCGATGGGTTGCCGAGTGGAGGTACATCTTGTTTTCCCAAGAATCAAGATTCGAATTGGGCATTGGTGACGCGCAAATTTTGGTTCGTCCGCGACGTGGTGAGCATCTACTCGAGCAGTGCGTACAACCACGCCGTATCCACCGCCATCTAATATAGGGGGCTGTTACATATGGAGGACGTATGATGATGATGGGTCGCCGATACGTTTGATATACATGCACGACAACACTCGACCGCATGTACAGTACAGGCCATTGTGGAAGAGCACCGTGTACGAATAATTGCGTGGCCAACTCGTTCTTCGGATTTGACTCCGCTCGAACATGCCTGGGATATGATCGGTCGGTGACTTATCCGGCTCCCCCGGCCACCCTTGTCGCTGCCATACGACGACTTATGCCTCGTCATGTAGCGCTGGTACGCACAGCTCGAGGGGGATACTCCCTCTATTGATGCATTCTGTCCCAGCACGCTTCCAATTTATACAGAAAGTGCTCGACAATTATTTCCAGCAGTGTACATGCGGATTTATTTACCTTAGGCTTCAAAGAAATAGCAAAGAATTATTTACAATGCAAAAAACAAATTAAATATCGTAAATTATTGTGAACATGATAAAGGTATCGACAATTTGAATATGCCCTTCGGAATTTCATAACAATAATATTTATTTTACATACAGCATTGTTTAAACAGCTGGTATCAAAGCTACATTGAACATAATATGCATAACCCATCGTAATCTCAGTGGAATACACTACATTTTGTTTCATACATTCCGATATAATTCTGCATAACCACTATCTACGTACCTATCTATCATCAGGATTAATGAAGCATTAACATGCAATATATAACAGCGGACACGAACGGTGATATAACATAAAAAATTACATCGTTAGAATTTCATGTGTTTAACGAGCGCAGTTCGTTGGTATCAGTCGTTGCGATGATAAAGTGAAATTTTATTTACTTTTAATGCGTTCGTGTATTTCAAAAATAAACAAATTAACTCATATAACAACAGATAACAGAATTGTTACGCAAGCTCTTTGCAAATTCAATTTCAACAACCGGCGCATCCACCGAAAGAGAATTATCTAATAATTGAATTTTGGAAATTGTTGAATTATTAAAACTTACCAGATTATAGCCAACACTAGAGAGGAAATTTACATTTCCAATATGGCCGTAGAATAAAGATTGATAGATAACCTATAAATCTTTAATATATCCATAAACCCACATCCACATTCTATAGTTTCCTACTAGAAATGTACCGAGCAGAAGTTTTATGAAGGTCGAAATTATACGTTGCCAATTGACATTTCCGATTTCCTTTGTCCCGTTCCACTACTCCAGTAATGAAGGGAAATGCTGTTCGTTAGATCCGGAATGCATAAAAAGAAAGCCAGACGGAGGCACGTCCGGTTAGTTTAGCCCAAGGATAAAGATCGTACGATTTTTATTGCCGGCCTTTGTTTTCGGTTCGGACATAGAATTGAGCGCTCTTCAATCGTGCCGGAAGCAGAATATAAAAAAAAGTATTGGCGTTCGAAATGGGTAAATGGTGACGTGGGAGTGTCAATTGGATAAGTTGAAACGAACTAAACGGTCGGTTTCCTTCGGAATTGCTACTGGATGAATGATATATGAAAAAAAGATTGTCGTTCTAGTTTCTCCTTTAAGAGATATACTGAAATAATCCTTTCATAATTAGCTGTAATTACTGCTCTTTTCTAGAAGGCACATACTGATGAAAAATAATAGTACAAGACCAGTTAATGTTATAGCTCAAAGCTG
>SMLS01073508.1:0-38067 GCA_004785975.1 Popillia japonica | reverse complement strand
GTATGTAAAGTACAAACTAACCAATTCCTATAATTCTCCAAATGTTTCTGTATTGACAACAAATCAAGCACTCAGTAAAATATCAAATTTAATTGTGATATATTTATAGCTACTAAAAATTATTCATCAAGTTTATGGTGCGACTAGGTATAATTGCATATAATACACGTTTTTTAAAGTGGCATAACAATCAATACTGCATTACAATTCTGTTTGTTCGTGTTGCATTTTTGTGGTAACGTATGCATATTATATTACGAACTTCATTACAATGCTATTTTAAAAAGGTGCATATCTGTCCGTTCTCGTTAAGTGATCTTTTTCTACAGCGTCTTTTAAAGGTCAATGAATGAATTTGAATATGGACAAGCTCGCGGCTGATGTAGGTATATGTAGATAATTTTGGTTAGTAGTCGATAGCAAACACAAAAAACAACATTCAGACTATGACAACGGTGATACTGGTTTAATTGAGAACCAGTTCTATAGTCATTCTAATGATATTTTGTAAAATATTTACTTTAATGATACTATGAGCCTATATATGTATGTACTTTCTTATAGATATGTAAATTGTATAGGTAACAAATCAACTGATTCGTTAACTACAAACCTTTGTAGTATGCAAATCGAAATTAACTAATCTATGCAGAAGAGAACGTAAAAGTATATATGTATATGCACAAAAATATACACATTTACATTTTTTGATGCACAATAGCTATGCCTCCAGTACGAAAAAGTATAAAAGAAACACTAACGGTTCGGAATTCTTTCTGTATGAATCACCGCTTTTATTTGCTTAACCGATGGGAATAAACGTACGGGCAGAAACCATACTATACAGGTAAATTATTTATGTAACTTATAACTTTTTAAATTAAATCATTAAAAAAAATACTATTTCGAACTAAACTGTAACAAATATTCAAGCGTATGTACATATATGCCGTTACTAGTTAACTTGTCTTGGTTTTGTTAACTTTCATTGCGTATATTTTGCAGCAACGCTTGCATGCATTCGTGACAAACATAATTATGACCTTAGTTAGCAAAGTAGATCGGCGTTATTGTGTAAGGTTTGAATAGGATAATCAGATTTATCTACAGCCGGAAGTAATGTTATCTAATCGGATGTTCTGTTACAAAAAGTATAAGCATTGAAATCAATAAGTAATCACTTTATTACGCATCCATTTGTTGCATATTTTGTTAACATTCGATATAAAATTTAAACTGAAGGGTTTTGATTCAATCTATATTCATATTAAAACAAACACAAAATGTTTAAATTCGAATCTAACAGTTGTGTAACAATGGCGCAGATATATTAATTTTTATCTAATTTTATCGTTAAATAAATTAAAAAAATATAGGGGGAAAAATATGAAAACATGATTCACCTTCCTAAGTATTTTTTATATTTTACTTTATCGTAATAAAATATGCAGTTTTTGATAATCTTTGCATACAGCATTAGCGACAGTTTATTAAAATTACTAAAAATCCTCTATTGTATTGTATTGTAGAACAATGGTCGTCGTTCAGGTAGGATTTACCTCTCCTCACTGGAATTTAGTGATCCATTGTGAATACTCTATTCCCTTTATTCCGATATTCTCAATCAATCCAAGCATTAGTTTTGGTGACAAAACTTTAATCTGTTCGAGCTTTAGAGTCGCGTACCCTAATTGCTAAAACCTTTGCCGGCTTAATGCTTCGCACTCGCAGAATATGCGCTCGGCTCTCATTTCCCAATTCACAAAATCTTTTTGAGGTGATACTTTAGATCTAGATTTTCTCAGATCGACAAATTTTTATTACTATGTGGCTGAGAGTTGATAAATTTGTTTGCGTGTGTTTGTCCGAGTGTTTTCCTCCGGACGGAGGTAGTTTCTTTGGCTTCCCCGTCCTCCAAGTTCCTTCTTGAGCTGGCGTCTTCAAACACCAAAGGAGGGTTTTGGTCCAAATGAAATGCATGTCCGCACTCTGCTTTGCAAGTTTATTCGCCATGCCATTTTCTTTGGTATTATATTAGACACAGTACCGGCTATTACAATTAGCACTAGTCAAATTATTGAAAAGATCAATATAAGTGATAGTAATTAAAACGAAACTAAAAATTCAATGCTACAACTAAAAATATATACAAATAACAAAAAAGAAATATCATAAAAAAAGTTAAATAATAATTTCGTCGAAATAATTTCCTTTAGTTCGCAATACTTTTTGAACCATTCACGGCATTGTGTGTCAATTTTGTTAAAGTTTCACCGGGAATGTTGTGCCACTCTGTTTGAAGAAGCTCTCACCGATATTTTTACGAAGTTGTTTGTCAAGCTTAGTCCACAGTAGTTCGATGAGATGCAAATCCGGACTCTATGGTAGCCTGGGCATGATCGGCAAAACGTTTGTTTCGTTTTGTGACGTTAAATATCATGCGCAAACACAAAGTTGTGACCTGTCAAATGCAATCCGAATGTTACAGCGTTTTTCTCCAATTATCCACCACCGTATGATTAACACTGGGAACGATACAATCGCACAAGTTTTTTCCGCTTTCATTCGTTTTACGAACACTACGCTTCTGTCGAAAAACTGCGAATTTGGTTTCGTCAGTCCAAAGAACATTTTGCGTTTGTAATTCGTCCAATTTCTACATACTGCAGCCCATTGTAGACGTTTTTGCCGATTTCCACAACGTAACAGTGTTTTTTTTATCACAACGTGACCGAATAGGCTGGCTTTCTTTAAAAGATGTTGGGTAGTCGTTAGAGAAGTCGGTCGCTCGCGTGCCCTTTTGAGTTCTGCTGCGATGTTGGGCACTGCCATCGTCAGTTACGCTTGCTGAGCACTTTAAGGCGTCGATCTTCCGCAGATGTCTTCATTTTTGATCGACCAGGTCGATTACGATCTTCTAAAGCAACGGGGGTTTTGTACCGACGAATAGTATACATAGTGTACAGTTGATGTGTTCATTAGTAATTTTTCTGCAATTACAGATACAGAATATCTTTCTAAATTTAGTATGTGAAAATAGCCGATCGTTTTGCCAAAGTTATCGGTTTTCCTTTCGGCATTTTTTAATATGTTCACAAACACACTAACGGAATGTCCGTATCGTCAATGGTAGATTAACAAACAGATTTAAGGCAACTATGATAAGAACTTCTCCCTAATACAATTGCAAACACACAGGTAAAAGTTTACAGCCCTCTAGACTTGTTCCCTTTATTGTAAGCCTGCTAATCTGTATAACAGGTCTAAAACCCTCGGAGTCTTGTAAGCCAGCATTTATCAGTTATAAATTATTAACTTTCCCTTGTATTTTCATTCTCGAGCTTGCTCTCTATGCTTATGATAATTTCAATAAATTTCAACATAATAAAGACAAACATGATTATAACACCAGACGTAGAAATGATATAGCCACACCTAGGTCTATATTAACCTTATTTCAGCAGTCCCCACAGGTTCTAGCTATCAAAATATATAATAAAATTCCTAATCATTGGAAAATTTTAACCCGCTTACGTTTCAAACAACATCTACGGGATTATTTAGTGGTGAATGCCTTTTATTCCCTACAGGAATACTTCAATTTTTAGTTTTAGGTAGCTTCATTCATATTGTTATTATTGCAACTACTATTACTAGTATTATTATCAATATTATTATATCATTATGTATACGTTTATTATTATCATTACTAGTACTAATATTATTATGTCTACACCAAGTTAAGATTTAAGTTTGTATGTGACTTTCCCTATATCTGTTTACGTGATCTTTTGGGAATAAACTTTACTTTACTTTACTTTACTTTAATCTGGCATTCATTGAATATCGTTTCTTAATGATTTTATTAGATGCGATTGAAATAAATTGAAATTTGCTTCTATTTCATTTATTATAATGAGAATTTGGATCTTAAACACTTACACAATCTTTGAAATTTGTTGTATAATCTTTTAAAATAATACTTACAGCATTGAAAGCGAAAGCATTTGAATTTGTTAAATTTAACTAGCTACCCTAACTTTAATGGCCGGTAGTGTATATCAGCATACGCTACTTTTTGTGGCCAGTTGAATCACGGTCATCCGATAGTCCCAGATCAATTTAGACTCAAATCTATGGGTAACTAGAGACCGGGCTTGGCTCTGTGTCTTTATATACATAAGTTTTTTATACCTCTCAGGGCTTTATCTAGGTTTTCCGGGAAAAAAAGGTCTATGGCGTGTTTCGCCTGAAAAATTATTGGAGATGCTCCTAGGGCTGTAGAAAGGTTGGTTTTCAGTCCATGAACGCCAAACCTACCCCTTTGCTGATTTTGATTATGTTCGTATACAAGACATGAGATCCGCTTTCAAAATTAGGTGCACCAGAGCTCCATTCTTTACGGCTCGGAAATAGCACCTCGTTATAACACCTCAGTTCGTGGTGCAATTTGACAGTCATGCTGTTCGTTCGCTTGTTTACGAATTGTACCTCTTCGCGGAGGTCACCTAGAATCTTTAGATATCCGGTTATGCCGCCCTCTCTAATCGATGCGATATACTCTAACACCACGATTAAATTTGGTCTAATAGAATGCTAATATCTTGTGTTACTTATTGCTGAATGTGAGCTTCAGTCCACATCACCAAATATAGATATTGTAAAAAGTAACTCACAGTAAAAGTTTTCTTAATGTGTTTTAAATAAATACTTTATCACGCCGATTTTAATTTTGAAATTTGTAAAAGAAAGATTTATACCTACAAATCATACAATCACATTCAGATTTACAGACAACCAACAGCAATTAACAAATAGTAGTGTTTATAGAAAACGTAATGTAGTATGTATTAAGAAATTTATTTTAACCCATTTATTCGTTTTTATTCTGCAACCTTAAATGTGACGCAACAATTAGTTTTTACAAGTAGTTAGCATTGGCATTGCAGCTAGTTTAATTACAACATATGGAACTACGATGTCCAGTTACTGAAAATGAGACAACAACACAAAAAGTTACAGAATTTATTTACACAGCGTTGTTGAATATTTTGCAAATATCCTTGTTTGTAAAAAACTGTTCGATACATTTTAGTATAATGATTATATACATAATTACAAACACTTACATAAGCTCTTTACTTTCAGTTAGAGATAGAGTTTGACTATATTTTTGACACAATAATCATTATTACGAAATGCAGTACATTTACATGCGGCTGGCTTAACAATCTAATATCATACTTACATTGTTTTTATGTAGAAGAAAAGTATAGTAGTAGTAGTAGTAGAGTATACTCGAAATGAGTTTAATGCCGAATATTTTATTCCATTTGTTTACAAACTAGACTGATGTTTAAATATTTCAAGAATTCATTATCTAAGAACCAAGTAGCGGATATAGATTAAAAAACAAACATTCTAATAATGGTAAAAATGTACTGTAATTAGATGTCTACAGTAAACGTTCCAATGGTTAGCGCATTATTTTCATGTGATGGATGACAATTGCAGCGGCTTCTTATGCTGTATTACTTTTGTGACTATCACTGCAACCTTTGGCGTATACTTCACTCTATGTAACAGTCCTGCAAAATGTCCTTTTGTCCATCTCGTCGTATATACTACTTCGCTCTTACTCGTTTTGTTCTTAACACTCAATAATATCTTGAGCGGAATACAATTTTACGCGAAAATTCTACAAACTGGGCGGTGAATTGGTACTAAGAAAGCGATGAATTATATATGCAAATAAACCCAATACCACTGATAAGGTACACGAAATTGTTTAACGAAATATGTTTTTAGTTTAGTGAGATAGTTTACAGTCAGTAACAGTTTTCAATTTATAGTCTAATTATAGTTAATATTCAATCTTCATGTTAAAAAAATTGTTGTCGATTTATTAAAATAACAAAGGTGAGGATTTGGGTATGGCAGCCAAAATATCCAACAAAAGACTCAAATATTAAATTCTGAGCTTTCGCAATTTATTTATTGCTTCATTAGAGAAGCAATACAGTCAACTCTAATCCTCTGATGAAGCAATAAATAAATTGCGAAAGCTCAGAATTTAATATTTGAGTAAAGCTAATATAGCTGTACTGGGGAAAACCCTTCTTACAACGTGTATCAAACAACTATGATATGAAATAGTTATTATCTCCAAATGAACTGTAAATAAGTACTTAAGCTACACACACAGGTTCGATTTTGCTGACAAATCAATCAAGATACAAATTAAGTTTCTAATTTAAAGTGTGTCTGGTACTTATTCAGTTGCAACTTGTTCATCCCAATTATTTTGAAACTTTATACAATCACGAAAGTCTACTTTTTTAATTATTTTATCTTTTATCTTTGATCGATAAGATTTCACGAAGATTCCTCAAAATTCAATTCACGTTTATGGCGAGGAAACGTCAAGTATTTAATAAGCTCTTCGTTTAAATGAAATATAAGTACATACTTAGATTTAGAAAACAAAATACATTTTTGTCATAATCACAAGACATACAGATTGAATAGGATTAGGTTTTCAGGTAGTAACTACATTCCCAGCGACTACCGAAATATTCACTAATAATTACAACGTGGGATTCCAACACGTTCTTTAATATTTTGTAAACTTAAAACGAAATACGTAGTTTCACTTTTATGACTCGTTAAGAAAACATTTCAATGTCAAAATTAATGATACGCAATTGGATAGATTGAAATGAATATTTCCGGTGCAGTACCTAGAAATTAACCTAGTTATGTCTCTGATTTGAATTCGTAAATTGATATTTTTTCATTTTAAATTGTGATACACAGATTTTTTGTGACTTATGGAAAATAACATCCTCATTAAAGTGATTAAAAAGAAAGTGTACATGAAAGGAGACTTTACTAAATAGATGTAGGCATAGTTATTTGTTTGACGATGTAGTTTGTGTTACTTTATTTTTTAATTATAGAACAACTTTCAAGTAGGTACTCGCAATCAGTCAAATTGCTACGATAAGGAAATAGGTAGATAGTTTTACCCACAGATCCTAATCTGTTTACAGTATTATACTGCAAAATAAATAATACCTCGTAAGGCGGATGGTAGCCCTATTTCTAGAGAAAAGCAGTTTAAGCGGTGCCCACCTTCTACAATAAAACCCTTAAATAGTAAAAGGCTCTACTTGGCAGGGAGGTAGGTATTAACGAATGCTTACTATTACTACTGGGTTAATAGTATGAGGCAAAATCCTTTGATATCTTTACGTCGATATCAAATTATATTTTCTTATTACCGTTAAATTACTAGAAATCATTCATTGTATAAGTTTACATAATAATGTTACGCCTGGTATACTTTAAAAGTAACAATCATGTAACGTATAGTCCCCACATTAAGTGCATTTGTTTTCTATTATTTTGAGAAATGATATTCTACTAAATTAAATTCTGAATCTACTTACGTATATACTTTCTGTTTCTCCCAGATCAAAGAATATAAATGACTTGTGCTCACCTACAACAAAAAAGATTAATAAGTATATATGTACGTGTACATAAGTATTACAAAAAAAATCTTGCTAAAAAGATGTAGATGTAGTAGTTTATCCAGCATCCTTTTTAATAACTTGGTAAGAGAGTTTCTACAATTGCAATTATATTTAACTGACTAATATGATTCCGAAATATTCGCCTTTAGTTCTAGAAATAAAAGTAAATTTTACCGAAAAATAAATTAGTGTAAATTCTGGTAATATTATAATACGACAGTAATTTGTTATTAATAACATCACCAGCAATATACAAATTTTGAGTAACGCCATTAATTTTTTAGAGTTGCTCTTTGATCTAAGAATTCACTGTAAGCAACACAAATAAAATTGCCGATTAAGGCGTAGTCATCCAACGTTGCAATAATTACGATATGTTAATTAGTTTTCAATTCCAAAAGTTCTTACAAGGATGTCAAAAAATATAACAATGCTTTAATACAAAACAATAAATTCGATGCCAAATATGTGCATACATGTCACCAACTAATTGTTATTAAAAAGTAATATATATGTATTTTTATTACCTTTTTTAACTTATCTTATTATCCAGATAGTTTTTCCACTTTTTTAGGTCAATGATAACACTGCAATTCGAACAAAGATCAGATTTATTCCAAACCAAAAATAAATGTTAATTTTATTCCATTGACGAAATTGTTACGACAACCAGATTATATATATTGTAAAGGTTTTGGAATAAATTTGATCTTTGTTCGAATTGCAGTGTTATCATTGACCTAAAAAAGTGGAAAAACTATCTGGATAATAAGATAAATTAAAAAGTAAGAAATCCAATAAAATAGAAACCTGCAAACAATCCAAATCCAGTGTAAATTATATCACAGTTAGTTCAGTTACCAAAACAATTTGTAGGATTTCGTTATTGTAAAGAAAATATGCAAATTATAGGAAGTAATACATACTGCAAATGGTAAAATTTCGACATAAAATGTTTAGTATTCCATTTAACAAAATAGCAAGTGAATATAGACAGATGCTTACGTTCAAATCGTTGATTACAAACAAATTTGCTTTCAAAACCGGCCACAACTTGCCGAATATGTGACATTGATCGGTACACGTCCGCTTAAATATCAGGTATCGTAATAGCAAAATAAATATAACGAAATATAAATTGAATTGCAAATACGTTGTTAATTTTCCCAGCATAAAACGAAGAAAAAAAGACAAACAAAGATGAGATAAATATGCGTGTGCACAGGTTCAGGCATACATAAAACATGAACTTTAATTAGTTCCGAACAAGATATGCAAACAGACGTCCGCATATAGCACGCTATTTTCCTTCTCGTAATTAACTTCGATATCCATAGTAGACAAAAGATTTTCTTAAACCAACACACAAAGGATTGCAGAAAAATAAGACACAAGGACAAACGTTGATCATACACAACGAATATATGAGAACTGGTAATATGATGAAATTTAGCACGTATGAAGTTGTATAATTTCCCATGTAAGGATTTATGACATATGTAAGTATGTACAGCCTGTTTGAAAACTAATGTCACCACATTGACTAGAAAACTCATGACTACGTTCTGTATACCAGAATCCAATTGTTGGTTGAAGTTTTAAAAGAAAACGAGGAATATGGGTAACACTAAAGTAAAAACTGATAAGATAGAAAACTACTAGGAAATAGGCAATGTCTTCAAACATATTTGCTGCAAGAAAGTAACTATTGATTAGTGTCAATCAACAAAATTGTTCTTCTGCAAGTAGTAAGTCACTACTGGTCTGAAACCTGTAACCCTTAACCGAGCAAAAGCAATGCAAAACATCATTATGTGTGAACAATAAGAAATACTAAAACGAAAACTGTTTATATCGTGGATACGATATTACTGGTAAAAGAAAATGATTATCTTGTATGCAAGATTGAACTGAGACAATATACATACAATAAAACAATATAAAAGACACTAAAACTACACTAGTTTTCGAAATCAGTTAACTTCGTCTAATATTGAATCTGCATGAATTACTTTACGCTTTCAATAGATCTATTTTTGTAGCTAAATATTTAGCGTAACGGATATTTTGAATAGTGGACTAGATCAGTGGTTGGGAAACCAATGTGAATCCAGGATCACGAATCAAGATACGATATTTTTAATAACAAATCCAAGTTTGAGAGTTAACGTTTTTATTTTCTTGTAATTTATTATGCATTGCTTTATCGAGTAGATGGCACCTATTTAAGATGTTGTTTTTAATGGCTATACTAGTCTAAGAATCCAGTCAAATTCACAGCTGTAACGTCTGCAGCTAACGCAGTGGAACATACTTGACAAAAAAGCATGTATCGTATGAATGAACCATTGAAGTATAAAGATTGTAATGTGTTTGGGTCGATAAGTCAAAATTTTCGAATGCTAACTAGGAGCGTTTCCTTAAAAAAACGAAGGATGCAATAATATTTTAGGGAATAATGTTAATAATAGTGCTTAGTCTTGAAAGTGGTGGAAGTATCGGGTGTACATAATTTTAATAATTTATAAATTTCTGCCATGCATTCCAGTCTTTAGGTATCACTTTTGTTTGATTGTACGTTCGTCCTCTCTTTTCTACGGTGATTCTAACTGCTACATTCCATATCTATGGTGATCTTCGTCCCTTTTTCCCGGTTTGTATCCCGGTTTTCTAACGAGCCTGTAACTGCTCATTCTTTGTAATCTAGAACACTTTATTCTATAAAGTCTAGAATTTGCGATATTTGTAGTTCTTCTCTAAGGTCGATGTTTCTAAATTTATCGTTTCTTGTTATCCTCTGCGCTCTTCTAAGATACTTCATCTCAGCAGCTTATATTCTGTTGTTGATTTTTTCCGATAGCACCCATGACTCCAATCCGTATGTTAATACTGGTCGTACACTGCTCTAAATACGTTCCTGCCTAGTAACTTCTGTCATATTTAAAAATTTAACGTCGATTGAATGATATAACTTCACTGTCTTCTCCATTCTTGCGTCTATTTCACGATTTTGCCTTTCTGTATTGTCTATCGAAATTCCTATGCACATAGTCGAATTGGTCTACCTGTTCTATGTATTTTTTGCGCTCCAATTCGATGTTTATATCCGCGCGTCCTACCGCCATGCATTGCTTTTGTTGATCTTCAGCTTCTTCGTTCCAAATATTTAATTAATTTTTAATGAATAAGTTCTTTGCACTATCCGATATAAAGAATTGCTGTAACCGACGTGTACCTTTTAGATCTTCTGATGCAGCTTTTTATAATATCATCCATATACAGAAAGCGGCTCAAGCCACCTCCCTGTCATAACCCACTCGTCGTTGTAAACTCTTCTGATTCCATATTTTTTCTTATAACGGTTTTCCTATTATTCTTATATAGGCCTTATATTACTCAAGGCGAAATCACTCAAAGGGAGTATAATTTGATAAATGTGTAATTAGAAAATCATGAATATTAAAAGTGAAACTTTTATCATTTATTTTTACGAAAATCACACTCATCACACTAATCATTTGCCGCTGCCGAATATGTTTTTAATCTTATCATTATCAGGAATATATACCGAAAGCAATAAAACAGAAATTTGGATTAGTTGGCATAATTGTGATGATTCAGGTATATTTGCAAATACAATAATAATAAAAATAAAATGGTCTCAATCAAAAAGAATGCGAAATAACTAGAATACGTAAATATATATTTTTGAAATCGTATAATATATATATCGTTATATATAATATATCGTTTTTTTGATAAACTTTTGAAATGTTGGCCTTAAGAAAGCTATCATTAAAATATATTTCTTTCTTATACATCCAGAAAGATATCGTTTTTTTATCAATAAAATTTTAAATGTTTCGGCAAATACCACATGAGATAGACCAGTGTTGGAGTTCCCACTAGTTCCCTGTAGGAAGAGTACACTGTATATTCCACCTTCAATCACATTAGATTGGATATCGAATGAAATGATTTTATATTTACGTCGATTATGCAGAACTCATTCAGCAGTCGATAGGTCAATGTACAGCTACGACAGTGGAAATCGTAAACAGCAACGCTATTGTAGAGTTAATTTTACGATTGGCAATACAAGCCTTCGATTAAAATACCTCTACAACAGATGAATATGACAGTTTTAGATAGAGCTGGAGTAGATCGTGTTGGAATACGAATTTTATTTTAGTGGTATGTCTGGAGGGAGATGAAGAAAGAAAGAGCAAAATTAAAACCAGAAAGGCACGTATTTATGCGCGGTTATAACCCAGTCACATAATAAACTGTTTATTCGCAGTCGTAAAGATGGAAGTTGTCTTTAGAGCTGAAAGCAAAATAAGCAGGTTTAGTTAATAATACGTGGAAGCTCGACAAAAGGAAACGCTATTTTAAATCTACAAATACAAAGACTACTGCCGAAGTAAATTACTTTAGTATGGTGTTGAGGTTCGTTGGTCAGCGGTAGCGTGTAATACAGAAAAATTCAAATTTAAGGAAAGCAGTTTTGAATATCATCGAATAAAACACTGTAATTCCTTTTTAATTTATACTCTGCGGCCGCTATTTTGAGGATATTGCACATTATGTATTTATTTTAAGTAAATCTGAAAATTATACATAGGTATTTGCTAATAAACCAATTTCTAATAAATCAATTTATATACATATATTTTAATAATTTAATAAAATCTAGAGAATTTAATTAAATAAATAAAGGCACGCAAAGAAAAACATACTATAGAGCTATTTGAAATGTAAAGGTTACTGAGGTCAAGTTATACCGTTAGTTTCACTACATACATTCTGGATGTTTACTAAAATCGGTGGACTCTCAAGTTATTCATATTAAATAATAAATATTCTTCATTAGAATCTATTTATTTATTTTTGAACACAAATCGTTCTGTCTATTCCACGTAGCACAATAAAGTATACTGGATGATTATAAATTCAGGCCCAATGAAATGGAAGGAATCTTAAAAGCAATAGGGAATATTTTATGTACGGAAGTATTGTGACTACATATTCCAAGTATTCTAACTAAATTAGTTTATCACTTAGTTGTCTAAATCATGTATCGCCTTAATAATTCAATCAAATTAAAGACAATACCAGAAGATCATCAGCAAACACAGGAGTAAGTGAGCAATAAATAATTTATAATATAATAAACTAATATTAATTTATTTAATTATTAATTTAATGGAAAAAAGGATTTGATCACCTAAATTTCGAGATTTTATCTGATATAGGTACATCTTTTCTAAATCTAGAGATCTCCAGATGGCCAACTAACAGCACTAACAACCAAAAGCTTCAACGCTTCCATGTATTAACCATCTTCATATTGTTATCAGCAGTCCTGCAAATTCACTAGCCCAAATATTTAATCACTCTGTATAATCGTATTGTTTTTTGGTTTTGTAAACTTGGCATGTACACATTCACGTTCACTAATGACAAACATCTGTCATCTATATCTTTCCTGGAAAATTTTCTGGTATTGAATAACGTTTAGTTATTATCTATTTTCTTTACCGTAACCGACAGTTAAAAAACCGCTATAGAACAGTTGAAGTCGGCTAAAAGCGTGTGAACAGTCGTACATTTTGAGACATCTAAAAAAAATACAAAGGAATATAAATAATTAGAAACGAAACTAAATTTAATAGTGGATCAGATAATCATGCAATATCTAAACAAACGCAAAGGATTTTGGTAATTAGATATACTGCCCTACAGGGAAGTCCAAGAGGTATTTAATAGTGTGATCTTTAGGATTCATTCTTAAGGTCATTAAGTATCAATAGTTCGAATCACCTGTTCCGAAACGGATATTTCAAAGATTTTGCAAAGAAGCAAGATGATGGTTTCCTTGAGAAACGGAAGTAGAATCTGAACTTTATTATTACATCTAACACAATTTTTCTGATAAATTGAAATTGATAATAAACTATAGGAAATCAATGGCCATAATATTACTAGCAACCGCATTACATTCATAGACATAGACAGTTTCATTAATAGATAATAGATAGATATATAAATAGAAAATTTGACAAGAGACCACTTACAGCCAACACATCGAAAATAATACATATGAGCAACAGCAGAACTACGTGGACTCTGTTAAACATTAGGCATCAACAAAACCAAAAATGTATAACGCTAACAGTATACAAGACTGAGATATGTAAAATTTTGATATAAGTATGAGTTGCGTAATCATCCTTAAAATTAAAAACGTCTTTAATTTTATTTTATTCGATAACACATAATTTTTAAATATGTAAATGTATTGTAGATTTTGCTCCTGTCCAAAACGCCATTACATTTTTCGGAATCAGTTTTTGTCTTTTTTAATAATAATAATAATAATAAACGGGCTTTATTGTTGAAAACAAACAAATTATACAGGCGAAGTCCAGCAGAGCTGTTCAACTTAACCTATGATAAAAAACTAAGGACAATTCATATGTGGCGTTTCTTTCGGTATGACTACTTACTTACTCCCAATGTAGGTAAGCATTAATACTTACTACAAAATAATCAGAAAAAAAATTATATATAATTAGTGAGATCTCTGCTTTTAAAGAAAATAATCTCAGATATCCGCTATCTGACAGTAGAGTTTGGACTAAACTGTTTGCTTACACGTCGAGATTTTCAGAAAATTAGTTTGATATGTTTCCGTTATATTGGCAATACCGTGTGTAAACATTGTTCTAGGAGAAACTTATATGGCGTTCCTCTTAGATATTGACATCTACATATTTATGTCAAATTAATGAAAGTTAGATTTCAGGTTTATTCATTGCATTCCAAAGCTTTACTATTATTTCCACTAATTGTTAACCGTAGTTCAATGTTAACGAAACCTTAATTATTGCGTTACAGTAAAAATAATTCCATATAAAGTTTATGTATGTCCTCTTGATCCTGTTGGTTGCCAAACGAGATCTTAATTTAATGAAAGAATTAAATTCAATTTGGAAGAACTAATCTATACTAATTTCTGCACTTATATTACTATCTTTTAAACTACAACAAGTAAAGAAATCATTTAATGCAAAATATATATTTCTTAATTTTAATCGATTTAGTTTACCATTTTGCGTAAACTCTATTGTGATCCTTAGTGCAACAAAGTATACTTTAGTAGCACAAAAAATCTACCACAAACCGCTAATTTCAAAGAGATTATTTCGCAATAGATAAGAGCTTCTGTAAACGTTTTTAAAAGATAAAAACCCAATAGCGTTGTTTCACATGATAAAGTATAAATCAAATAATTATATATTGATAAACAAATATCTTGCGCTAGTCTTAATTGAATATTATCTAAAAAACACTTGAATGATATTGTAAACGTTATATAGATATAAACAATATTATCTATGTATGTATGTACTATCGCCGCCAAAAGTAGCGAATCAGACTTCAAGCGATATGACGTTTCGTATGCCTGCGTAACATCCGACTAAGCACTGGCCAACTGTAAGTAGAGACGGATAACTAGCTAGCAGGTAAACTTGAGGCAGAAGGATTTGCAAGAAATGCAAAGCTATTATATATGTATAATATCATTTACCATCGTTGCATTTACTCTATATTATAAATACGTGCCTACTAGAATTATTAAATAGATTTCGTAAACACAAGCACCCTTTTCTGTTTCTTGATAGTAAATTATATATGCGTAAAAACATGCATGTTTTACACTTGCATATTTTAAATCATACGCTTCTAAATATAGTAACACAATTTTATTTATAGAAAACAAAGTATTATTCGGAAAGAGGTTTTAAGAAACGATTTTAATCATATTTAAAGAAATTTACTACGAATCCCCTTAAATTCCTAATGTCTTTTAAGTTAATGTAAGTGAAGTATTTATTGAACCGACTAAAACTTCTTAAGTTCTTGTTCCTCGGCGAATTTTGTAACGTTAATATCGGCAAATGTCAAATATATTTTTAATAACGAACATCGGCATCGTTCAAATCCCACAAAATTCTTGGAAATACTAGACATTTTGCTATCAGACACATTGTATATTTTGCGCTGTTTGAACTAAAATATTAGGTGAATATATTAATAAAATAATATAAAAGTCGTTCCATAGTTACACATCCTATTCTACAATTTTATAATTTTTGCAATTATTGTTTGAATCATACTTTGCATGAGAAATTTATTCTAAAATGTCTTTTTCTTTTAATTTGGGTATGTTCTACCTTAGTTTAGCACATCATATTTATTTCCAATATATTCATAACTCGCTGCCCTTTAGCCTGCGTAGGTATACGGTTTGGTACAACTGCCCAGTTATTTTATCTGAATAAACGATTCAGGACCGAAAACCTATAATAGACGCGTTTTATTGCAGTTTGATTCGCTACTTTTGGCGGCGATAGTACATACACATATGCTGACGTTCACCAGTACGAACATGTAACTGAAACTTTTCCTTTCTAATTGAAATTTAATTAGAATCATCTACGTAGTAAAAGCCTTAAGGTACTAAGAAAATTTAAGGAAAAATGAGTTTCTATGCAAGATCCTGCGTCTTCCTCCTGTCTTCTACATCTCAAATATTTTTTTAAATATTTTATTATTATTATATCATGATGATATGTCACAACAAACTAAAAGAAGAACGGTTTCACATTGCTGAAAATAAAAGTATCACCTTTGTGATACACTGTATATAATGTAATCATGTAAGTAGATCCATCAATATCCTTAAACAAGTTTGATTAACACGAATCAATACAGAGTGTCGAAAATTTAATGGTAAACTTTTCCACCTTTAAACCACTTAATTTTCTATTGGAATTCCTTCTATTTTTATCTTACGCCAATCTAATCTAATGTGTAAGTTGTTATAGAAGGTTATCATAAAGTACATAAGTATAATTTTTTAACAAATTAAGTTAATAAGAAAACTAAACGAAATCTAATTGCTTCAGGAATGGAAATTTACTGTATCTATGTATGTATGTGTAACACCGATGCATTACCAAAATTTCGCACGAAAATTGGTTTGAGAGCGGGGTCCTCTCAAATGACAGCGTACTGCAATTTAATACAAAAATTTGTAAAAAACAGGGTCTGTAACGGACTTACAGGAAGATCAAGAATTAGTGATGCCCAAATTGCAGAGGTTCTTTATGAAGATCAAGACATAGTCAGAGGTAATCCACTATCAATGCAAGTCCCGTATACCACGATTTGGAAAATTTTACGCACAATTCTAAAAATGTATTCATATATGTATGCTGAAAATGCTGTTTGAATTAAAGAAAGCAGATTTGGCAACTAGGTACTACTGGCGGAGTCAATACTCAAATGTGTAGAATCTGGTCTGCAGAAAATTCACAAGATATCGCTCAAGAATGAAATGAAAGTCGCCGTTTGATGAGGTTTTACAGTTGATTTTATCATTGGTCCATATTTTTACGAGACGTGTCTGTAACAGTAAACGGTGAACCATAATTGCAAATGTTAAGAGATTATATTCCACATTTGTAAAACAAGTAGGTACCATGAAATTAAAATCATCATTTTTATGCAGAACGGAGCAACCCCTCTCATTTTCTGATCAGACGTTTTTTCAAAATAGTGTTTTAAGCAGACATTTCGCTAATTTATTGCAACCAAGATCACCTGATCTTAACCTAACGAATTACGGATGGGGTGGTTATTTAAAAATTTTAGTGTTTAGAGGACGACCAACAACGCTACAAGAAGTAAAAGACAATATTAGGGAACAAATTAGTGAATTCAACCAGAAATATTACGGAAATCTGTGTACCATTTCAATGAAAGGTTGGTAACGTTGCAACAACAAAATGGAACTCATATTGAGCAATTGCCGTAATTTTTCGGCCTACTAACTCCCATTCCTTAAGCAATTAGATTTCATTTATTTTTTATTAACTTAATTTGTTAAATATATATAATAATTTAAAATACATCTCTTACTTTCTGATAACCCCATATCTAATTACAGTTTCAAATGAACAATGTGAAGTAACGAGTATTGTAAGTGCGTCTATGTTTTAGTTTACATACATTATTTCGCTGTTGTGTGTAGAAACAAAAATATATTACACCGATTTTTAATTAAAAAATTAATTCTTTCTAAAGTTGTACTAACAAAAGTGTTGGACAAAGCCAAAATATCGATCCAACATTTACAATTGTAAAAATACTACAGCATCAGTATTAATTTTCTATTCGCTCGTTATTAAAACGTACCTACTGATTGTTTTTGATAAGATAATGTTATCGTAACTTCTTTTTATATAATATATGAAAACGTTTTTATTCAAAAAATTAATCCGAAATGGAGTATTAATATCTAGTGTATCATAAGATTCCATTGAAACATCTTAAAAAATTGATAAATTGGAGTACCAAATGGTAACAATCCATCCATTTAAATGACAAGAAGCTAAATATTAATAGCTGTGCTATCAGTCGAACTGACAAATTTTATGTGATATTTGTCAGATCGTATCCATTTTCGTGTCTAACTTCTAATTCGACGTGTTAACCACGTGCGCATTTATTTAGTTAGTTTACTTTTTTGTCTAATTGTGCATACATACAGTGTTGGACAAAAATTAAGCAACCATATGGTAATCCACTGATTTTTGTAGTTACTGAGAAGTACAGTAATAAAAAAGCAAAATTAACTACGACGATTTGCAAATAAATATATTGAAATAAAGAAACATAAGAACTCAATTGGATGTACAATAATCAAACTCAGTAAAAAAATAATAACGCAAATGTTCACAAAAAAAGATGCGTCAAAAATCAAGCAACTTGCGTAAACAATACTACTAATATTTAGTGGCATTGCCATTATTTTTTATTACAGCTGCACGCCGCCGGGGCGTTGACTCAATGAGGTTACGGATTGTATGGGCTGGAATTTCAGTCCATGCTCGTTGAAGAGCTGAAAAGAGTTCTGCTTTATTATTATATCTGTTTTCGCCTCTAATTTTCCGATTGAGAATCTCCCACAGATTTCTCAATCGGATGCAGATTTGAGAACTGCGAAGGCCATGGAAGTACAGTCACATTATTCTCTTGGAACCACTGTTTTACTACTTTCGCAGTGTGTCCGGGGTCGTTATAATGTTGGTATCTCCATCGCAGGGGCATTTCTTCTTCTGCATATTATGGCAACATGACGTTTTCTAAAATGTCTCTATATAGAAATCGATCCATTATACCATTGATACAATATAAAGGTCCCGTGCCATTACCCGAAAAACAACCCCACACTAGTACACTGGCGCCTCCATGCGTTGCAGTTGTTTTATGGTAGCGCGGATCTAGTCTGTTATTAACAGGGCGCCTTACGAAGCACGTCCCATCCGAATTTACCATATTAAACTTAGACTCATCACTAAACAGCACTGTATTCCCCTTCTGGATGGTCCAATGTAGATGTTGTCTTGCAAAAGCCAATCGATCAATTCTGTGCTTTTTGGTGAGCGAAGGTTTCTTAGCTGGGCGTCTGCTATACAATCCTTTCTCTACTAATCGCCGTTGGATTGTACAGGAACTGATTGACAAGTCCAATTGAGCCTTTATTTGACTAGATGGCAAAAATGGGTCACGAATACATTTACGTTTTATCAAATTGTCTTGTAATCTAGTTGTCGTTCGGGGACGGCCAAGGCTACATCGGCTAATGACTGTACCCCTTTCATGGTACCGTTTAATCATACGTGATATAATCGATTTATTTATATTAAGGCGTGCACTAATTACACTTTGTGGTGTCCATTCTTCAAACATTTCAACAATTTATATTTTAATATCTGCGCTATACGTATTTCGCGGCATTATACGCTAATGCTCTATTGAGAGCTGCTTTCAGTCCAACGGTATCGTATAAACTATCTATACTGTTATCTGAATATCTTCCCATCTGCTTACATGCTAATTTCATAGAAACAGGGAATTTCCAGCTTTTTCTGGGAGAAGTTGCTTAAATTATGTCGCACCTGTTTTTACTACAATTTTCTGATTTTTTTTTTTTGATGTTTGAATTTTATAAATACGAATAAATATCTAACAATAAGTATCTTGGTTATGGGATATGTATTTTTAAGTCTTTCACGTTAATTTTGTATTTTTCTTATTTTACCTCTGAGTAACTACCGAAACGAATGCGTTACTATATGGCTGCTTAATTTATGTCCAATACTGTATCTACATACATACAAAGATAAGGAGTTTCATAAGCACTCTTCGTTTCGGAGTTAACTACTAGGGAGTTGCTACACGAAAAATTTATCCCGACTGTATATAAACAGGAGGCTGCAAAAATTACATACTAGGAATTGGTTCTCGTACAAGCGAGCCACTATATTTCTCCATCTTGTCGTGAAGAATAACCAAACCAACCAGTTTAAACAATAAAATTTACTCTGAAGCAGACGCTTTTAAGGTTTACGGACACCAGGAAATTCCGTATTTTTCCTTATGTACTCCATGTATGTATATTACGTAATCATCACACAGTCAAAACCCGGAAGCGCTTATAATGAAGTATTACAGTCTATGTATATTAATTTCTTTTAAACAGTAGAGTAGTGTACAGTTCATCAAGTCAACTCTTGGAAAATTGTCCATACATTTTAGCTCCAAGTTGCACTCTCTCTTTTAACGGATTTAGTGGACTATAAATCTTCATAAACTGTATGTGTACGTGGTATAAGTACCTACTTCACGTATTAAGTAAAATTTGTAAACCACGGTACTATTAAGGAAGTACTCTCAAAAGAAAAATTTTATAGTTTTAATAAAGTTGTTTAATTTACATTTTAAAGCTTCTTAAAATGTTTCATATAATGTAGAACGTTTAGGCATGGTGGTTTCATATCTTAATTAATTTTAAATTGTTAATAAACTTAAAAAAACAGACTAAATTCTAGGTACTAGATCATCATGTAATTAAAACAAATGTAAAAGAAGACCTCCTTATAATAAATGAAAGCAAGAGCAACCTACTTAGCCCAAAATTTCCGAAAATAGCAAAATTACATTAGGAAGAAATTTGCCTAATTAAGTGCAATGCCAGAGAGTAATAATAATGAGACTTAGGTTGACAGTATAGGTTTAAACTTATGTAGCACAGAAGTTTTTATATTTTGCAAAATCTGTAGGAAAACCAAATCAAACTGCAGACAAACGTATCCTACATAAAGCCATATACATACACATTTATCGAATCGCAGAGGTTTGTTATCTGCTGCGATGGTGTAAATACAGAAATGCGTGTGTTACGTGTACGGTTAGACGTGTTAGTTCGACCGGACGTTCGGTCAGACGGTCAAGTCTACCAAGCGATATGTTTATCTCTCTTTGTCACCATGAGAAACCGTCACTTGCCCCAAATATGTATTCGCTGCTTGTTAATGTCTTTCCGTTATGTGGAAAATATGACCGGAGGAAATAATCAGTTATGTAAAATTATGTGTATGTGCGTGTGAGTAAGATTTTTGACTCTGCTCACATTGAATGTGTGTGAATAAAAATAGAAATCGTGAAGTTTAGCTAAATACCTAATATTGAATGCTTGTGAGAACGTGGAGAATTTCATTCTTATTCCGAACACTCTACAACTTAACTACAGGCATATGTTTGTCATTTTAAACAAATATGCTTCGTCAATAAATATGAGTTAATAATCATTTTACACGTTTTAAATTGAATAATTGATAATTACATACTTTTTAATGCATAATTTGCACAAATATATGTTCCATCTACATACAATTCCAGGAATATAAATTTTGAATTTGCTGAAGCATGAATAATCATCAACACTGTTTTACCAAATTCTCGAGGTGTTGGGTAAAATAATGTATAGATCTCGAGTGTTATATGTCACAAGGCACTCGGAAAAACAAAGCCACTCGCACTTCGTGCTCGTGGCTTGTCTTAATTTAATGGTGATGGATAAAATGACTAATAGCGTAAATCTAGTGAATCAGCCTACTCGTGAAAATTATACAAAATAGAATATAAACCTGGCAGAAACGTTCTAAAATAATGAACCCAGAATTTAAGCCAATAAAAATATTTACACAACCTTAACCTAAGATCATCCTAAATCGAGCTTGCGTTGTGTTTCAATCTTACGATATTATTGAGTCAGGTGGTGAAAGGGATACTATACACATTAATATGTTGACGAATACATAGTAATCTTCTTTTGTAGCATAATCCACCATTATAATTTAAGAATCAAATCAAGTAGCCATCCATCACCATCTTTTTTACTGTTATTTTACTGTTTGCCAACGGAGCAGACAGTCTGCATATTTAACAAGTAGTCTAAATAAAAATTTTCAGTCAGCGGAAATATAAGCGTTGATAAAAGCATTTAACCGTTTATATTGGCTAATTTTAAAGTGCCCTTGAATGCTGCAACGGTCTTATGCGAAATTCCTTCAAGATTTAAGTGAATACATCGCGCTGTTCTTAGAATTCCGTAGAAAAATCGCGATTTTTTTTCACATACCGGACGTGTTGGAATTCCTGGAGGGTGTTATCGTGATACAAGCAATTAAAAATAATTTAAGAGCGTCGTCGCGGTCAGGTCATTGCCACACGCGCGTTATTAGCGCGTTCTAAATTCGAAACGTACACATACGCGCGTATTAACAGCTTCCCCATTTCCTTTGAATAAATATACAGGCCGGTTCATTCAATTGTGCTCTTTTGATGATACAGATGCGACATGAAGCGTTAATCAACTTTGCTCAATAACAAAAACCGGTTTAATTTAGCATCACAAAGAGGTAAAATACGCAAAAATGGTAAGGATGACCGATGATTGAGTTGACCATAAGCGATTTCAAGCGGTAAAAATTCCGAAAGTTAAAATACAAACATTTTATTTACAAAATCAGCTGGAGAATCATCTGAGCAACTCTTACATTTTCAAAATTTCGAACTATAATTAGGACTTTTCTTCCTTACGGACAAAAGTTTTGTTGCAGTATGTAATCGACCATCGTTTAACCACCACATTATTTTCCTGAAAACTCTAAAACAGCCACACATCACAGTTTATACAAACCTTGAGCTTTGAACTCCTTCACACCATAAAGAACCGAAAATCATTGCTTGTTTATACCTACGCCAATTAACTTTTTTTGAGAGGTTGTCAAACGCGTTGTTTCACTTCTAAACATCACAAAGAATTGAAAAATTGTCGCTTGCCTATCCATGAATCTGCACGGAGAAAAATTTATAGTATTTATAAGTATAAATATACTGCATTTTAGTATAATTTATTGCTATATATAGGACAGCAACATAGCATACTAAATTTAACAATAAATTTATTCCTGGAAATTAAGTACCTATTATACTTCAATTTACTATATTTTATAGTAACTTTAAGTAAATTGCTTGTACTACAATTAGCAATAATTTGTACTAACAGATTTACAAAACCTTTTCACAAAAACAAAGACCGCGTCATACTGCATCTCATTCTTTTTACGTACGAGCGCCTTAAACCTTCTCTCTCTCATTTCATTAGTGTTCCAACGTGCATAAATTGAAACTACCTTTATTTAAAAACCAATATAAATACTTTTAAAAACCAATGAACTAGTTTTGCTAGATGTTGTAAATTATTTTTATTTAAAAATTTCATCAAATGTAGCAAACCTTTTGTTTTAATCTTAAAACATTTTGTTTTAAGATTTTAGGAACAAAATTGTTGTTGGCCATTAAACACAGTGTTCGTAATTTTAATACAATTTATACTATTCATAAGTATAAATTTCTAAATAAAATGTTTTGCTGTAACATTTTTCTCAGTGTGTATTTGATCTAACCTATAACCTTTCCCAAGATCCACTAAGCTTCTCCAGACTTTGAGAGATCCTCAAATGCTATAGGTACTGTTATTACTGCTTAGCTGTTGTGCTTGATTAGAAGCGCAGAACAAGTTATAACGTTTTCAATGTTTCACCACCCCTCAAAATATATCAAAAATGTGATGGGATGTTTGCAACTTCAAGATCGGATAAAAATTAATCTGTAAGTAGTGAAACACTACTAAACTTTGGAAATCCTATTATGTATAATAACTTCAATAGTCGCTGGGTGACCAAACAATGATCTTGATTTTATGAAGACACAGAGCAACAAATTCCTCCTATTCGGCGTTTGATTAGCTCTTAGAAGCTTTGGAATTCCTGATTATATGTAACTTCCAAGTTGCATAGCAATTAACTTGTTTTTTGACGAGCTTTCGGAAAAATCGTGACCCATCCAATATCCCTCAATAAATACTTACTCCTGAAGACAAAAATTAATATTTTTTTCAAAATTTTAAAAACTACTAAAAAAATGTAAACTGGTGTTGACAGTCAATTGTGGATTTTTGGAATTTTATGTACATGTATGTAAACGAAATATGATCAATTGAAATCTCTGACCCGCAATATGAATCCTTATAACAAACCAAATATGTAGTGACTTATTTCGCATTTTTTTAACAAAAAAAAAACAATTTTAAGCAGACCTAAAAATATTTTCTATAAATATCTAAAGTTTCCATTGTAGCACATGTAAATGAATCTGTCTGTATAAATACAGTGCACATTATATAGCAGATGCCACAGACCACTACCTAACGGTCCTCTCGACCATACATCCGCGACGTTAAGCATCGTCTCGTTTCTCGATTGGTGAATGGTCGCCAAACAGAATACGCCGGACACGGCGACGATAGTACGCTAGAGAACCGTAAGAAAATGCTCGGGGCCTGTGCACATACACATCACATCAGACTTTATAAGATGATGACGATTCACTCAATGATAATCTTGTCTTGGTTGTATGTACGTCAAAGTGGGTCACTCGGTGATCAATCGGCAAAAGAAGAGGCTTACCTAAAGGATGCCGATTGACAAGTTGTGAGTTGCGGCACACCTCCCAAGACTACATGCTTTCAGGAAGCAATCAAAATTTTACGCCTATCTTGATGGTTTATCGATTTTTAAATAAATGTACCGTAAAGAATTACCGTTGACTAAAGTCGTAGAATACGATTGTCTACTATAAATCCCATCGACTATAATAATCTATAAGAACAAAGATCTGTTTTTTCCCATATTCTATATACAAAGTCATAAATAACTGTACTTTTATAGAGTCCTAATGTCACATTCTTGGAGTCAGATGATTAAAAAAATATGAAACTAAAACGGAAAATTACAAACGGCCTCCAAAGAGTAAAATGGAAACATATTATAAAAACCCCAAGAGATACATACATACATTACATACTTGCTAAATCCATAAGAAATTCACATGAAATTCAAATGAAGTTTATACAAACAAAATATAATTCAGACCTAACATACATATGTACATTCCTACAAAAATAAATATATGTATACACAGGTTAAGAACTTGAAATACATTACGTTATGATTTCTGCTCAAAATTATCTCTATATGTATACATATATGGAAAAATACTTGTATATAACTTTATACGAATGGAAACCGATATCTGCGGTATTAATGTCTTAATAGTTGAAATTGTGATAATAGTGTCATATAGAGGCAATAACTAAGCAATCTCGTAATGGATTATCAAGGACCAAGGCGTTTTCTGCTCGTTGTTTATGAGTATCGTTTCAATCAGAATGGAAGTATTTTTGCAGATAATAGAAAGTTTGTTAATATACTACGGCAATATGGTACATATCTGTTAACACAAAATATTTTATATCTCGATTTTTTTAATACTCCTGGCTCTATTATGGAAACCTTCCATTAAACAAGAAATCTACTAAAAGAACATTTATGTCGGAATAAATTGTAATATATGTACATATTATAGGAATAATGTTCGACTCAAAGAATACCGTTATAGACAAAAAACGTAGTATTCCTTTGATAAGTAGCTTCTTTACTATCGCAGACGTCAACTCGTTGCCAAAGGTTTGCTTTCCCATAGAATTTGAAAACCTTGCGACGCCACAGCACGTATCTATGTCCTTCACAGCCTTCCATTTCTTCTACTGGGAGATTCTCCCATCAGTAACCACAATGTTTTTACATTAACATTGTTTCTATCTCCTCATTGACCATCTTGTTCTGATCGTACAAAAACTATATTTAAGGCAGTTATGTTAAGTAAGCGGCTTCCCGACTTCCTGTCATACTAGAATTTAGTATCTTAAGATAGTCAAAAACAGTAATTGGATCATCTTCATTATAGCGCATATTTCTGTCGGTCTGCAGTATGTGCACATGTCACCCTAGCTCAGCGGATTCTTCGAGTTCGCGTCAGTACGCCAATTATACTCAAAATCCAAATTTGTTTGCAAATCACAATGTTCAAAAAGTTTGCTGAAACAGTAGACTATATGTATCTGATCCCTTACCAGGTATAATAGTACGAAATCACTGCCCAATAACTACCAGAATTGAAAAATGCCTTTGATAAATTGGTTCTAACTTTTATTTTACCTATAATTCTGCTTTTAATGCCTCTATCTCTGTGAAGAAAAGGAGCATATGCAGCAGTACCTCCATGACAGCGGTTGGTGTTATTCCTGTCAGGTCTGGTATACTCAAGTAAGCGTGGCTTTGCACCCTATACAGTAAGTTATAATATAATATAAATAAAAATTGAAACTAATAACATAAAATCAAACTATCCACTACTCTTAAATCACTGCCAAAAGAACCACGATTATACTGATGTGGATACTATGTCACTGACGATGTGACAACAAGAACTGCTGGTCTTGCAATTTCTGTGCTCATTCTGTGGTCTATTCAAAAACCACGTAAAAGTTAATCTAAAAAAGTGGGAGGCTGATCAAAAATCATACTTTGGCTTAGATCTCCAAATTTCTTCATAAGTTTGGATTTCAATTGGCTCTAAAATATTAAGAATATTTAGAATATATTTCATTGGTCGCGGCAAACGGAGGCAGCTAATGCCTTATTAAACAATTTATTAATGTTATAGACCGAGATGACTGAAAACGAAAATATAACTACCTATGATTATTATTAAAACTATCTTACAGATGTAAATAAACTCCCACATATTCATGGCTATTACTTTATATTCCGAGTAGGAATCAGATTTTAAATTTCATGTACAGGACATCTGAAGCTCTCAGTTTCATGCATTTGTAATGTAACATTTTACAGTAATGAAACATACATCAAAGACAGACCCAATAATGAAACCCACATCAAAGGCAGATTCACTCGGTAACTAAAATACAGAATACCTTTCATCGACGGATTCCCACATATTTCGTTGTTTGTGTGTCACATTTGCGACTTACCGTCGACTTCTTAAAATAGTAACATCAATATTTGGATAAAAGCAACTCTTCGCCATTAACTTTTCAGTAGTAGGTACTTTTGAAGTATTATGTATACAACACTGAAATTGCAGTCCAATGAAAGTAACATATACAGTTAAAGCAGCCAGTTAAATATTTATACTCAAATAAGTAGAAGCCGCAGAAGCTAATTAAATCCCGTTTGAATTATTCCAGAATTGACTTTCGATGTACTTCGCACCGAGTTAACGAAAACATTTGAATGTGCAAAATATTTTTCGGTCGATAAAATTTAGATATTTTTCAATATATCTCTTGTTCAATGTTAACTTTAAATAATCTCTACTCGGCACGTTCGCATTAGTAGAGTTCGTACCCTACTTTCTCCGCACAGAGTCTTTTTCATGTCCGACCTTTTAGACTTATAAACACGACTCGGTTGTAGTTTCGCAAATATTTAAGAGGAACGACTGCATTCTTTTGTTTATGTTCCTTTCAACGTCTATATAGAAAGTTATTCTACCCTTTCAAAATTTTATTATTTCATACATCTGTGCTGCAATAAACAGTAGTATACTCATAATTCATTAGATAACCAGTAATAAGCAATTAATCGCTACATTATAATTTCTCTCAAGGTGTTGTAGGAATTAGAACAAGAATCTTTTTATTTTTCTGCATTATTATTAGACTCGACAAAGAGAGGCAAAGTTGAATGTAGTGTGGAAAGCACCATCCGACCGGCCGTAGGAAGACGGACGTTCAGTAACGTTTACGTA
Organism: Popillia japonica; assembly: GCA_004785975.1. Taxonomy (NCBI): domain Eukaryota; kingdom Metazoa; phylum Arthropoda; class Insecta; order Coleoptera; family Scarabaeidae; genus Popillia; species Popillia japonica. Next base: position 10,375 of record SMLS01073508.1, on the reverse strand, counting down.
CTCGCAACGGTGGTATTCGTGATTATATTGATTTTCACAAGTGAGCATAGACGATGCAGACGCATGAATGCTTGCACAAAAAATGATAAAAAATATTTGGCATGTCTTGGACCGAAATGTAAAGCTACCTTGACATCATCGAAATGTTCGCAATAGTATCATGCAGCCTCTAACCATGTTCCTTAAGGCGTAGGCGGTTGTGGTGATTCAGACACTTTCGTACATACATAGTTCGTGAAATGTTTTTGTATGTTTTGGAAGAAACACCGTCGTCGTATGAGCTATTAAAGCATTTAGTTGTGAATGACATTTAGGTATCATTTGCGTCATAAGGTTTAAAGCATGGATGTTACACGTTACATCTAATAAGTTACCACCGTATTCTTTAAGAGATCAGCCTACAGAAAGCATGTTTGTTGCACCATTACTTATAAAGGTCAGAATTTGGTTTTTTAACACTGCAAATTGCACTCAAGACTATTTTCAAAATTTTATCGCTAAAACATTTTACAACAATTTACAACAATTTGGGAAGCAAGTTTATACTTTTTTATCACTTTTTTTGTCACACTTCCACCCACTGGTATACTCATGGAATGTAAAGATTGGACAGTGTCCGTATAACAACGTATTGAAAGTGTCCAATCTTTACTTTCCATGAGTGTACACGTAATATAGCTTTTACACATTTAATTCGATCGCCTTCGTTTGCTAAATCCGGCATACTCGCTGTTCAGTTTTCTAGATTCTTCGAAATATGTCGTTTCCGAAAAGTACATAAATGTGACATTTTCTAAGTATGTGTGTACTGACAAGCACTGACAACAACTAGTAGAATAATACTAAATAAGTGTGTTTTGATTCGGACGCTCGAGTTTTCGTGTCGCGTGCTTCACCCCTGTACGTTGCTCTCCGTACTGCACACAAACATGCTCCTCTTTTCCAAGGCTAATTTTCAATCCTTTTTGCATATACATAGTTACTACGTTTCCATTGTAATTGCAACCGTGTTGAATCCGGATTTGGGGTCGATGCGTATCTAAAATACTGAGTGTTTTCATGAAGGGAATTGAATACGTATTCAATACGTTTATGATACACTAATCAGCTGTTTGCGAACGTTATAAGTAATATGTAGTTAAGTTTAAAAAACATTTTCTGTTTTTATGTGTGTTTTTTGCGTTGGTTTGTATTACTTTAAGGTAATACTAATATTTTAGCATTGTTTAGTTTTGCTACTCAGAACCTGAATTGTTACGTTTAAAAATGAATATAGAAACAAAGTCTAAGATACTACTTCTCCTGCAACAATTTATTCTTGGCATTGAGTTTTTAAATTCTGAGCGGGAATCTATTACAGAAGAAGAAAGAGAAATGCATTAATATTTTTGAGACTGCACCAGAAGTCATCATAAAGGTACGTTTGTCAAACAAGAGGATGATTACGACCAAGATTTTGGGTAAAGAAAAGATAGTTTGTGATGGGAGGTAACAGAGCAAGTAAACTTTTTGGATGAAGATTGGCTGGCAAACTTTAATTACCAAGCTGTCAGTTGAAAAAAAAGTTGCTATAGATTTGTACTATCTTGTTGTGAATATAGGGTTGTAGCTAACCAATTCTGGACAAATAAATGTGTGGTGCACATGTGTTTGTATTCTGTAGTTTTAGCCATAATTAAAAACTTTGAAAAAGATTATCTGCGCATGCCCAATGCGGTAGCTTACCAAGAAATCTCAACTAACTTTGAAAAACTATGTAGGAGCGCTAGCAACATCGAAGTGCGCATGACAGCATCGAATCAACTATTTCCATGACATTCATTACACTTCAAATCCAGATACGATCCTAAAATTTACCGTATCGTATTTGGGCTTGGAGTGTGTTCAATACGTATTCAGCCACTGTTTCCATGAACACTTTCAATCTAAAAACTGTATTCAATCCGTATTCAACACGGTTTTTACGATCATGGAAACGTAGTCAAGCAGCATGATATTTTTATTAACTTTTTGACAACATCATAAATATGTTTTGAACATATTCATATATTTTTATTATTTTTTTCGGAAAAAACAAACCGAAAAATGTATTTAACAAAAATACGTAGCAAATTGAATACAGTATTAAGTATCAAATACATAATACCAGATTGCGGTTAATCAAAGCTGAGACTATCTATTTTAAAAAACATTATGTTGTCTAAATACATACATATACTGCTTACATCGTCTTCTAGGTACGTATTTAACAACGAATTATACAAATATACTGGCAAACAATTTAAAGGTGACTATAATGAGGGTTTCCGGGTGTTGACCGTGTCATGATTAGTAAAATATATACAGTACAAAATAAAAATAAAATGCACAAGATATACAATACCACCTATCACCACAATACCATCTACCTATACGTTCATATTTAGTAACTAAATCATTATGTCTACCGGAAAACTATTTCATTAACATTGAGTCTATTTTTTTAATCCATATTTCCTCTCACGATCAAGCATACGATATAGACGTATAGTTTTTGTGGTCATATTGAAGTAGCAATATTACTAATTAAAAGTACCGTTTTCACAACTGTAACGTGAAAACTTCATATGAAAAAGTAAGCCAACTATCCTATAGATGCAGAATAGCGACTCATTAGGAACTCTAACAGGAATCCAAGGCAAATGAGAACAGCTATAGCTATCCCATAACATCAACACCTACGTTCAATTTGCTGCCGTTAAGTGCCGTACATAGTACTTTCCTTGTGTACGTACTATAAGCATACTTAGATTTAAGTAGTGTGTAACAAACGACCATGCATTTTTATTTCGTGGGCGTTCTTCTTACGATGATGAAGAGTTCATAGAACATTTGTATGCGTGCGACAATCGCACGCTGTTTATGAATGAAGATCGTTCCATAGAGATGATTCAGATTTCCTCTTAACAATTTGCACAATTTCTTGACCGCAAATTCATCACAAATATTTATATATCTTTACTGCAACAAACCGGAAATACGTAAAAATATTAATTATTCTGGATGCTCTACAAATCTAAATCATTTTCAATGAGAATGATCTCACCAACATATTATCGAATTCGTTAAGAATTCGAAGCATACATATTTGTCAATGTTTCCGTGAAAATAATAACTTGGATCACTATTAACAAATTATTTTAACAAATACCTATCTTTTACAAGTATGTATGTAGGTAGTGTGTATATTTGAATATTTACGCAATGACGAATCGAAAGTGTTGACAATATTATTCCTGGTTATTAGTTATATGACGTATTACCTGCAACTACAAATAAAAAATTAAAGAACCAGCTCGCGGAGTATTTAAATACTGATGCAAAAAGAACATTTTTACTACTGACAATACAGATCTTGAAAAGTTTCTGGTATTTTAGTACGCTCGAAAGAAAAAATGTCTATGTATAGTTTTTTATAGCTTCCATTATTATGTATGTGCAGCCCAGTGGCGGACAGGCTCGGGAACAGAGCTACAATATAAAAATGCAATATTCTCATAAAAAAGGCAATACTCCGGAAACGGACCGACACAACTACTCAATACTTTTATAGATAGTAACTGAGATAGTCATTAATATGGTTATCAATATCATAATGGGAGAAATATTCCGAAATCATATATACAGTGCTATCAGAGCATAACTTTACTTTCATGCACAACAAGGACCCAAAACACACTGCGTTAGTATGTAGAAACTATTTAAGGAGCAACAAGAAGAGAACACATTGAAAGTAATTACATGACCTCCTCAAAACCCTGATTTGAACCCAATAGAGCTGTTGTGGCATGAGCTAGACAGGCGTATGCGAATAGTATGGCCAACTTCACAAGAGCATTTGTGAAATATTCTGCAGAATGAATAGAATCACATTCCGCAATCAGTTTTAAAGAAAAGTTATCGAAAGAATGCTTAGAGTAATTCGAGGGGTGATCAACAGCAAAGAGGATTTTTCGATGGAAAAAAGATATAATGTTCTTTATGTTGTTAGGCCAGAATTACTTTTTTATTTATTTATTTTTATCTGTACATACAATAAAATTACGTTTTGTTTACCGTTTTGTTTGTTTCTGTAACGTTTTCATGTTTTGTGCCAACTGTTCCAACTTCACTAAACGGCAGTGTATATCGGTTTTGTGTATACGTTGACCTTATTGCTTATTTCTTAAAATTGAATATATTCTGGGTATTCATAACCTCATTAAATCCCACTTATTCCCACTTAAGCCGCTCCCTAAATATTTCCATTTACGTTTAAGCCAAAGAGGACTAAATGTACCGCAATAAACCACGTCTCAACCCTTCGAAAGGGTAAAACGTCATGTGAGAAATTTTTAAGTAAATAATTGCATATTAAATCAAATCCTTTGTATGGTAAATGTCATACTACTGACGAAAATCAGGTAATTTTAGATGTTATCATGCGCGGTTGCAGCGTTACAAATTTCGCGTGCTTTTAGCTTATTCAATCGTTGAGAACTTACACAGCAAACTTTTGAGCATTTTAGGACATATTATGTATGTATTTCTTCCAGTAATTAACCTGAAAATACGAATGTACTGTTTATCTTCATTATTTACGTTAAAAATATGTATCGGTTGCGTATCTTGTCATGATTTTTAAACAGATCTTGCGTAAACTAAAATAAATTCAATATTAAAGCGCAAATATACTATTGTTATACTGCGATAGACGCTGAATATATAATAATAACCGAGTAACCAACGCCTGTAGTAAAATGCAAGTAAATTTTAATAAGTTAGTTATTATCGACATGTAGACACATAAGTTTTGAAACAGAGTGTACTCATTAAATTGAAATTGCTTCAGTCCTTCTTTGTACCATTTACCGCCGTTTTTTTCAATCCAATCTAGCACTTTTGTTTGTCAGCAAAAATGTCAAAGTTTACAAAATGTTAGAAGTCAAACAACTAATAACCATCGCGTTACAATCTTACAACATGCTATAATTTACAATAGCAATGCAATTATTACCTACTCACAATCAGTTGTTGGTACTCATAATAAAAATACAGATTCAAACACCTTTTATATCAGCTCAGATAGAACAACATAATGAAAGAAAAGTAAAAATGCATATATTCGTTCCTTTTACTATTATGATTACTCAGCCAAAATAATTTACAATTGCATTATTTGAGAAATAAGTTGGCAAAATTAACTGTTATACATAAGTGATACATGTCTGTACTACTTAAAAGTATGTATTCTGTATAAGGCCGAATAGTAGACGAATATTCGTTGTACGTCTAGTTTAAATACACGAAACCGTGAGGTTTGATGTAATATATCCCCGACTCTAGTGTAAAAAACTTATTGATATTTTTACAATAATGCTTACTTTATTGTTTGAAGTCGTTGGAATAAAACTAATCCTATTATATTAACTTATTTTCTATTAAAAAACACGCTACATATTTCTGCAAAAATAATAATAGTAATAACGAACAAACACTATAAAAATACATACATAAGAATAAATATTTTTTAATATTAATAATTGAATGAACAAACCAATTTAAATAAAATAGAATACGGAAACGATAAAAAGACAACTAATTTTGTTAGAGACACAATGATTGTGGGTAGTTTCATTAGTTCTGTATCGAAATTCTATTTAAAATGAAGTAACAATGGTCACATAATTCTTGTTTCAAAAAAGCTTACAACAAAGAACATCTAAATTGTTGAGACTTTCTTAAAATTTTCGCGGTCAATTTCTCTTATAGAATATGCATTAATACAAGTAAATAAATCAGAATCACGAAAACTCCATATCAAATGCGACCTTTTTTGTTTTATAAAAAAATATATGATTTTTACTTAAAAAATCATACCCCATAATGTCCATAAATGCGAACACGCAACTTACATGATCGTGTTATAACATTAATTTGACGAGGGGAAAATACTCTCTTTGAATCCATCACAGCTATTGGTGTTTATTACAGCCCTTAGACTGGACGAGGAGCTATAGCTGTACGTAAATACCAACAACTTATAACTCATGTAGGGGGGGCACAATAGATCATTGAGTCGCAGTGCAACATCACCCTCAACTTAAATTCTAAATTCTACAACATTAACTTTAATGATTTTTTCGAACAAACCTAAACTCTGGTATTATTTTCAAAAAGATATAAGAAAAAGTTCCTTATTCTCAAAATACTCTACTACAATAAACCCAACAACATAGCTTAGAGAAAAGACTTTTTAAAATGCTACTGCAAATCGAAACCTTGAACCTAGCTCTCATGCATTATTCATTACAGTATGCTATATTAGCTGTGCTAATTTTATATCAAAACCAACTACAGTAGGATCCCGATTATCCGAATCTCGTTTATCTGAAATCCGCTTTATACGAAATGAAATCATTTTTTGAATTCTCCGTGTTATCCGAAATGAATATATGTATTCTATGTACTCGTTTATCCTAAATATTATGCACACGCACAATGAACTTAATCACGTTTGTTTTGTTTACAAATATGTGTTATATTTGTCTTGTATGTGGTATTTATGGGTATAATTATTTTTACTGTATGTATGCATTTTAAAAAACCTTTTATTTAAATTTAATATAAAGTATTTCTAAAATTATTTTTAGTTTCAATTTTGTTCTTACATACACATTTTTACAGAAAAGGCACCTGAATAAACGATTCAGGACCGAAAGCCGCGTTTTATTGCAGTTTGATTCGCTACTTTTGGCGGCGATAGTACATACATATATGTAAGCAATATTCTTACACTAAATTATCTTGAAGAACCGTAGGTTGTAAGTCTTCCGGGCATGGTTGCTGAATACATGCAATAAGTGCTTATAGCAGAACATCCGTTTGCGGTAAGCATCTATATTTAGATTAGTTTAATTGTATTAAAAGTATGAACGTAAGTAATAGATATAAAAAACCGGCCAGTAGTTGATCAAGTGAATAACCAGGAAGTCAAATCAAATTCTACGTTTTAGCAAAATTTGCCAGGTTAAAACATACCTACCTAGGTGCGTCAAAAAATTTACGCGATTACATAAATTAAGCAAAGATTACATCACTAGATGCTGTGTCGATTTCTACATAAATATAAGATGATTTTTTCGTTTTTGCAGCCTTGCATGTTATGACACCGTACTTTTGAGCTAATAGTATCTGACGAAAGCATCAAATCTGCTATATTCACCTCTTTAGAAAAGAATGGCGTACAAAATTGGTACGATTTTTTTGGGTCACAAGGTAGACACCCGTATGTGTAATTGCACACAAAACATCGATTGCCTATTGTCTAGTTTCATTGTCACAATGAACGTGTTTCAGAGATCTGTTTAGGTAACAATGCACCAGAGTATTTATCAATTACAACTTTTAAACAGGTGTTTATTATTATTATATATCTTATTTAACATTACTTATTTGTAACTACAAGGAAGCTACAAAAGAGAAAACTGGCAAAATAAAACTGTGGGTACACCATCAATCTTACTAGTTCTAAATAACACCAGTAATATTTTTGTTTTGTAAATCAACCTTACCATTTTAATATTTTATTATTTTCATTATTAAACGCAAACTACATTTAATCGCAAAATTGTAATAAATAGTGAATTCTAAAAATTATGTAACAACAAAATATCAATTAAACCCCAGTCGTTAGAAGTTCTCAACATATCAACAATAATAAGTCAACATTCCACTATCATACTGATGATACCAAATCAGCTTTTACGAATTACAGGTCTATAATTTATTTACTTCTGTACACTGCTACATACTTATTATGTTCTTGTTTATTATTTAATCAGAATAAGTTATAAAACTTATATAAGGTCAATCACGTGTACCTACCTACCACCAATAGAGTAATTATTTTAATTACCAATGAAATAATACGAAGGAAATTCCACCCACAATGTATTTTGGTGAACCGTGCAGTACATAGGTACCTATGAGACGGTTTGTCTCAAGGTGTTCTAAACACAATAAATTTGATGCAGATGTCTGACAGCAACATAAATAATTTGAAAAAGTAATTTAGATAATGCTAGATACAACGAAGTAGATATCAGTATAAATAAAATCAAAACTACTGTATGAGAATTACAGACTTTGGAATTCGTAGCTGTAATAATTTCTGACGGTACTAATAGAAGTTAGATTCCAGATTTTCTATAATAGATGCGCTCCTATTGTTCTACTCTTCAAATACTTTATTTGAATTGCCAATGCAACGTGCATATAGTACATAATTTTCGAATACAGTTATATGTAAAGTATCCTATTATATACAAACCAGTAAAAACGTCTAGTCCAGAGGTTTCAGTGGTTTCTTCATACGTTAACATTCATTAGTGATTACAATTTGCAAGCGGTAACAGTTTTGAGTTGCGGTAACATGTTAGAATTAAACAGTTCGAAAGTATAATGTAAGGAAGCAGTAGATAGGCAACATTTATGAAGTGGTTCAGATATATCTGGAGTGCTCCAAGAGGACTATTGAAAAGCAGTATTTGCTTTATTAATGAGAAATATTTTAAATACTTTATTCATTGCTTTGAAAGTTACTTATACTCAGAAATAATAAAATGATCACATACGAAATACCCAAATTAATAAATCGACTTTATAATATTTAAGCCATGTCAATATGTGGAAAATTCCGTAAAATGTCAACCAAAAATTTGGAAAAGTGTAGGAGCAGGGCAAAACGAGGAAAAGCAAAAACATTTACGCGGAACTAAATAACTTGCCAAACTTCTAAAAAAGTTACCCACTTATTTTAGTATTTGTACATACACGTATACAATCGTATCCTTTAGCTAGATAATGAATTAACTGTATACACTACACCATTGCAGGAACATAAGCGCTTCCTGTATAACGAGTAGAGTAGATTTAATTACTGGAAAAATATGAATCATTCTTACCATAAAATTATACAGTAAACTGTATACTAACGATATACATCAGGTAAGAGATGCTTTCAAAGGCATGTTATGTACAAAATAATATGCAATGTAATTAAAAAGAAATAGAAGTCGCGAAATCCTTTTCTAAGCCTTGACATACTACCAACGGACAAGCACTGCATTGTATTAAACCAATTTCCTTTTAAACGTTTACGCCTTTGATGTAAATCCGTTTACAATATTATTTTAGATGCGTACTACTGTGGTTGAAGGTACCATATTGGGTAAACCTTAAATTGTTATTGAATGTAAAAAGATGTAGTGTATGCTTTGTAAGTTATTGTAAAATGAATAAAAATCCCTATAATAACTGTCAATTTTGAAGTTTTAAATATGATATCTACTGGGTAAGTCACGCCATTCTTGACATTTTACATCGTAAAAAAAAACTTAATTATTGTTTTATCAAATATTTGTCGTGAGATAAGGTTAATATATTCAGATTAAAAAGATCAATATGTAACCTATCTACTTACCTTGCAAAAACAGTATCCTCCACACAATACAGATCGGAAATAGGTACATTTCTAAGTACGGATCGCAATTCCTCTTCTTTAAGGTATAAGAGACCGTCGCCAGAAGCTCTATCCTTGGGCATTTTTGAATTTCACAAATCACCGTTAACCACGACAAAAATATACCTTCTACGGCAACTGTAACGTCGTCGCGTTGATTATGTTCTAAAAATCTAACTCCAGCTGCCGTTAAGAATAAGTACGGTGTATACCTCAGGTCAAATTTCTTGAATTCTACAGTTTCTTCTATTGTAAATTTTCAAGAATGCAAAGGCAAATAAAACACGCTCACAATTTACATATTTAAGGATATAAACACTCGCGAAGGTCACACTTTCGATGTGATTGGAAATGCTGTTGAAAACATGGGATGACGTTACAAAATCAAGCCATACATCCAACACCGTGGCTTGCTATGCACTAACGGCCGTCACTGCATTCTTCGACATGCACGCTATCGACGCTATCTACCAGTGCTACTTTTCCACTTCTCCTTCCATTGTTCGGTAGTAACGAAAGCTCAATTCTTCATAGTCGCTAGCACCATCTTTTGATAAATATTTAAAAACAAAACTCCTTATTTGGTATGAAAATTACGTTTGTTGAGGATATATTTATTATTTAAAATGTAATTCGTTTTCTTATTTGTAAAGTTTGTATAGCAATTCAATATGCATTCAATTAGACTAGAATCGGAATATTTAAACTGCAATGCAGCATAATTTAAATGCGAATACCTGCATTTTTGAACAACTTAAATTGTAGGCAACTTTCTATACAGCAGGACGAGTATTTTTTGAGAGCAATTTATATGTATTACAATAGGTTATTCTG
>SMLS01073507.1:0-28218 GCA_004785975.1 Popillia japonica | reverse complement strand
GCATTTAGAGGGTCGACGACACCCGTACAACCCTCCCCCTTTTGCACGGGTCCCGTTCGACGAGTCGATCTGTGTGCCACGGCGAAACCAGACCATATCCTGACATATCTCATTTCTAAAAGTTTTCATGTTTTCCCATTGCGTCGGATACCCTGACCTACCCTTACTAATATCCTTTAACTTGAGGAAGTTCCGAACCGCTCGCTCTCGCTCACCGCTGTTCTTCCACCACCGCCTCCGTCTCCGCCGCCGCCTCTATCACCCCGCTGACTTGCCTTCATAAATCATTTTCGCATTGCCGTACGGAACTTTTATATAAGTTTATGCTGTTGGCATCTACCGCACCCTACCAGACGGGGAACTTCCGCTGATGAAACAACAGGTGAATAGCGGGTCGCGAACTGTGACGTCATTTTGAGGTGAATCGGATCGTTTATGTGCGTATTTGGGGATGACATGTCGTGAAATCCGATCGAAGTATTAATGGTTCTCCTTATGCAGTGGAAATTGTAAAGTTGTGGTTATTTGTCGCCAACTTCCTAATTGGCACAGTTGGGCAACTATAACAGTTAGAATAGTATTCTTTGGAATTTCTATATTGTCGGATTTTGACAGCCAATACTATTTTGTGGACTCCTTATGAAAATAAAACATATTCGTGGATACTAGGGCAACCACTTCTGTTTTGAGGAAATCAAGGAGGACGAGGAGGAGGGAGATAATTATTCGCAGCAGTAAGCTAGCAAAAACTACAAAAAATTGGCCGCCAATTCTGTTTTCAAGGTTATCATAGGAGGCCACAGGATTTCAAAAGAATGAGGTGGGGCTGTACCAAAATTTTATTTTTGTCAATTATTTGATTGGACTATAGCTGGTAAAAAGCTAGAATTTTGGAACTAGATTTAGAAACAATAGCTAAGACCAATCTAATTAGAGCAACCAGAAAAAAAGGAATTATTGAAACTTCACTTAGCTTGACAACTATACGTCCTTGAAGATTTTCAAACAATAATCAGAACAATTCAAGAAAATTTTCTAAATTTCTGTATTAAAGGGAAGAGAAGCATCAACATTTTCTTTTTCTCAATTATTTTGTAAACTAGACATAGGCTGACAAAAGGATGACATTTTGGGAAAATGTTTAGCAGAGCAAAATTTGTCCCTCCCCCTCCTTTCCTCGCCACCCTCTCCTGCAACATTATTGAAGTATTGAAGTTGCAGACCTCAGATACAGTTTATTGCAATTTTTGAATAATTTTTACTTGGTGGTGGTGGATGAGGACGTGACATGATGGCATGACGTCATTTTTGAAGTATATTTTAATAATATAATAATCCCTGGCTAGATTTCGACTTAATTTTACGGAAAAGCGACGGCTACGACAAATAATTACATGTACTGACGTCAAAATGATGTCTTGTATTTATCAGCGAATGTTTCCAAGATTGTTGGTACTACTATTTAAAAAAGCTGATGGTGTCAACACTGTATATTATTAGCCTTAGTATCTACATACATATGTATATCCAATACTGCTTTATGATTAGTGTTTAAGACGTTCGTACGACGTAGAATAACCAAAAAATGACGTCAATTTATTAGATTTAATGGGGTGGGTGGAAATAAAGGGTACACTAGTTTTTTGTTGCGCTTAAGCTATATTTCGACATAGTTTTATTGGTAAGTGACGCCTCCCACAAATAATTAGGTGAAATGACGTCAAAATGACGACAGATCTGGAATTCTTGGATAATTTATCAGTGAATATTTCCAAAGATTGTTGGTACCAATATGTGTATAAAAAATTCTAACAGCCTGGTGTTATCAAGAGTATGTATGTATACCGGGTTCTTTTTTTATTATTACACATATGCACCTCCCCTATGTGTAATCATAAAAAGATAATTGTCAATCCATTAGCAGTAGGCAACCAGTTGTACATCAAAAACAAAAATACATACATAAGCCTGTTTGACAAGACGTTAAATTTACGCAAAAATTTGCTAGAAAATTTACGAATAAATGATATGACACGTTGCAAACAGAAAATTATGTAAAGAACTTTACTACTAAATTTATTCGTAAATTATTTAGAAGCTGTCCTAAATGTATCAGTAAATATGCGCGATAAAACTGCGCACATTGTTCCATTGATGAAGATATAAACAGATATAACGTGACTGCCGAGCGGCTATCCCCACCTCATGTCTAGTAGTGCCCGTTTAGTAGGGCGCGAAAAAGAAGCGGTTATCAGTGCACAATAAATAATCATAACATTAAAATCAGATTGTAATATCCTTTAGCGCTTAAATTCAATAGTTTTCTAATACACGAATTGCATGTATGTCAAAAAAAGTATAGTTGGTAAATCCGTTAAACTAAGACACGCATGGTTCGTCAACACATGAGTGTATGACTGGTTGCCTTCTATTCTGCCAATGCATTGACAATTAGTTTTTTAATGTTACACATAGGGGGTATGTGTAACAATAAAAAAAGAACCCGGTATATTCTTTCTATATCTAGTGATTAAGACGTCTATACGACGCTGAATGACCAAGAAATGACGTCCGTTTGTTAGCTTTAAAGGGATGGGTGGAAAAAAAATTACATTTCATTTAAAATTTTTCTTATGTTGAATCTATATTGCGACTATTCTTTTTTTGTGAAATGACGTCTACGACGAATAATGACACACAATGACGTCAAAATGGCGGTATATCATTTTTAATTTATTAGTCTGATTACATAAACTAGTATCCAAGCACCTACATTCACGTTAAAAAAAAAAACAGAATCGTTTATTGTACAAGTAAATATTGTTCGCCCAACATAATAGAAATTTCTCGGAAATAATTTCTATTCAATCTATTATATTCGCGAATAAATCCGCACATTGCGTATTCCTCTGATTGATATTTACGTCAATTTAGGTGGCATATCTGGCGCTACGCGTAAATCGGTAACCGTCTCTGGTTGTTACGTATTCAAGGCGTCGGTCGGATAGCGGAACGGAAGAGATGTGTAAAACGTGTGGGAAATTAACAAGTGCATTGTGGTCGCCGCTGTGGCCTAGATAGCGTCAGCCAGTAACGACAGAACCCCCGCTACGCCGCGCCACGCCGTCATCCCAGCGGGACGGGACAGCAAAATATACACCAATTTAAACGTCCTTAATTAATCAAATATAAATTGCTCTAGTTGTTTAGTGCCTAGTACGTCTAGAATTGCCGCCAGTTAGTGTAGTGGAATTGTTAATAGGGGAGTGTTGCCTTAACATGAATCTAGGAGATCTTTAAGTTGAGGTATTTTGTTATTTCTACTTAAGACGACAATATCCTGAATTAATCTTCCAATTACAAGCAATTCCTTCAGTCAGTAAACAATCTTGTGGGTAGCTTCCACCGTCCTTGGTGTGACTATGTCTCATATCTAGCTATGCTCTTGAAGTCCAAGCTGCTACTACGCATTCCTAGGCAAATAAAAGTTTCCAACCAATATCAGTGACATACAAGTATACTTAACAGCTACTTCCAAACTGCACCCACAATTTGAGTTGCAAATTTTCCAAATAACGATCAAGTTGATAAAATAGATCTCACGGCAATTGGTCACCATAATGGCCAAATTCAAAAAGAAGTGGTCTCCAAAAACTGAAGACCTTGCCCCTACTATTCTGACAGATGCTAGCCCAGTTCTCGCCCATCTAGTATATAATGCATTTGTGAAAGCTTTATTCCAGAATTTCTTCAAAACTTCTGCTTTGGTTCCAAATCGCAAAAAGGGCAGCAGAGGTGATGTCATGAATTATAGGCCAGTTGAGTACTTCCTCGTTTAGTGAATAAGTTTGCCTGCATCACACCACGGATTTTGCAATGGAAAGCATAGAAAAGGGTGCATCCTCCACTGTCATTTCCTGCAATCTTCACAAGTTTCTTAAAAGTGTTCAGCACATCAAAGTAATTGAAAGGTTGGAGTGCTGCTGAATCTGCATAAGAGCATGTCTTGCATCCAATTTAAGGGATACTAGGTCACTTTGTTGTAACCAAATTTGCAAACTATTTGGGGTGTTATTGCTGCAGACAAAAAGGTTTAAGGACCAAAAAGGCCCAGCCTTCGCGAAATCGAAGACCTCGTGGGTGTTATTGGATTGGTGATGGCCTGTAGAGCACGACGTTCCACAAGAATCTATGATGATGATGCTGAAAACTTGAGATGACGGACCTGTGATTGGTAGTTTTCCTAATAATAACCTGACCTGGAAACTACTAAGTATGTCGCATTAAATACCGAAGGGAGAAGACCGTCTGTTTATATATACATTACAACTTGACGGCCACATTCTTGAACAAGAAGAAGATAAGGCAATAAATCAAGACAAGAAGAAGACAAAATTTCTAGGGCATCGTTGCTATGTCCAAAGAGTGACATTTCACATACATATTACAGATTAGTACTGCCCCATTTTTAATACATCAACCACATCTCGACATTTGCAAAGTAGTTTGCTATAGATTCAAGAGAAAAGACTACTTTGGCCTATGAAGCCAACAAGAGTCTCAATTTAGAGTTCTGAAGCACTCAAGATCTTAGCTCCAAATTGTTGCTCATCGCCACCATCGCCCTTCTATTGATCAAATAAGACTCTACAGCCCCCCCCCCGCCGACCAACATCTCCGTCGAGGGTGAGCGCCTCCCATGGAGTTTGCAGGATCGGTATCTGGGACTCATACTCGATACCAAGCTCGTGTTTCGTCAGCACTTTTCGAGCATCATCTCTAAATTTCTCCGGGCGAGGGCCGTCCTTTGTCCACTCCTCTGTAGCAAGAGCTCTTTAAGTCTTAAAATCAAACTACTGATCTACACTGTGTTTCTCCGACCCACTTTTACCTACGGTGCCCTAACCTGGTCCAGTGCCAGCATGATTCAGATTAAGCGACTCAACACGCTTCAAAACAGGGTGCTCCGTATGATTGTCGGGGCACCCTGGTTTATGTCTAATGCCCAGATCCACAGGGATCTGGCAATTTCACCATTTAATGAGCGGCGCTGACCAGAGGAACTCTCGAAAGGACTTCTCAGTCGGAGAACCCGCTCATCGAACACCTTGGGCAGTTGGATCCGGACAGGCCTCCGCCCCGTGTAAACACCAGAATTATACTCGAAGACGCCTAATTGTCCTCGGCCAGATGAGCCCACACAATGAGGACTCCTGATCTCCACATTCTCGGCGGTCTAGTAGCGCCAAACAACATGCGACAGAAAGGTTAAAGGACCAATTGGCCCAACCTTACCACCAGTACAATCGATGCTCTTAGACTCTAGAGCCTCGTCTCTAACTACATGTATACCTAATTCTTCATACAGGATTTGATGACTACCAAAGTCCAAGGCACGTGAATAAACAATCGAAAGACCCCGGATAAAAGAAATCCCCAACTCAACTATGCTGGGTCATGCTGTATACACGCTTCTATTTGCTACCTAAGGTCCAAATCTCATCAAAATCTCTAAAGTTCCACAAAATTCAAAATCAATTTTGATGACAACACTTTGGTTAGTCTCCAATGACCAACTACACCATAATCGTGCCAACGTGCTCTATAAGTAATAAGACGAAAATTAGCAAAGGTGGGAATCCAATTGCAAATTATTTTGCAAAGATTGCACCAAACCGAACCCCCACTACGATGCAAAACAAGAATGAAGACAATGATGAGTGAATAACCAATTTGGCCAACCACCGCACTAACGTCTACACTCCAAATTCAACCTCCATTACGATCCAAAAGAAGAATAATGTCAACAATCACTGAATAATCAACTTTTAGAACTAATTCCCATCAGGAATCCTATTTGCCAATCGTGGCAGTGGAAGGTTTTTGGGCAGGTTAATTATATGGTTTGGAGTTTGTCAATTTGACCAAATTATCACAATAGATTTGCGTCAATCTTAGAGATTAATGTAATTCTCTCTCTCTCTCTCTCTTCCAATTGGACAGGTTGCTATGATATGCTTTAAGCTTCTTTTGTCTAGAGAAGAAATCGGGCTTGTATCATACCCCAATACCTTTAAATTTTCTTGGGAAATGTCTCGAATTGTGTCCTGAAGAAGACAACTCCCTCAACTTACCTACTAGCGTCCTTCAGACACTTCTAATTGTAATCCAAACCACTCCCACCACCTTTTTCTCCCCAAAAATGAAAAACTTGTAATCTTACGTCATGTAATTAACTCAAAACGATCTACATCATCAACAATTACATACTTCCGATACATCATTCGATACACCCAACGAATTTAAAACAGAACATCGCTTTTGAGGGAGCCCTCCAAAACAATCCCATCACCACCACACACCAAAAAAAAAACAAAGCAACAGCGTTCCTAACTCCATTTACGGATCTGCCTCGCAACAGAGCCGAATCCCACAAATTGTACGCGTTCTCCTTGCTCGGCAAGCATCCGCTGTTAGCGTACCCCCCACCTATTCGCTCCCTCAAAAAAAAAGACTAATAGGATGTTGACACACCGCGCAACATCATCAATATATATCCGGTAGAAAGACTGTATTATCACGGGTACGACGCGACGCGCCTTCGGGTCAAACAAAAACATATCAAAAACAAAGCAATAACATCGGTATCAATCAGGGAGAGGACCGACTGCGATATCCTGATCCTGCGTGTATCCATCCCGATATGTATGTGTGTATAGTATAGTATGTTACCCGGTTAAAGTGTGCGCGACTGGCAAGCTGTACACGAGTGTCGTTATCCTGTCGCGATACCGACGCAGGATCCGGCAGGATTTCAACCGCGTTCCGTCTAGCAGGAGCGCATGAATCTACCGGAGTAATCCGGTGGCGGTGTATGCTTGTTATATAGGGGAAAGGTCAATCGTGGAAAAAGAGGAAAACTTCGACCTGCTGGGATTTCTCTTTCTTTTGTATGTGGGATCGTATCTCGTCCGAAGGAGTTTCGGGAAATAGTGAAAGTGAATTTGTAGGTCATGTCAATGGCGACAGTGACGTAAAAAAATGTCTTAAATAAGACTGGATGTGACGCCTTATGTAACATCTTCATAATTAAATACTTGATGCATTCAGGGGTTCAATTTCCCAATTTTGTACACAATCGAAAAGGATTTATTATACTTACCTGATTTCTTGGAACTAGACAAAAACTATGCTTAAAAGGTACCCAATGCTAAAGGGGGAAATCCTGTGGTTCTCAAGAAAAAAAAATCAGAAGCCCATTGCTAGATTAAGTACCTCTTCCTCAACAGCGGCTCCTTAGATTTGGTTCGTGTCCCAAAAAAGTACAGTAGCAATTTTATTGGTTACTTTTTGGCCGCAAAATTTCATGATTTTGATCTTGATGTTTCCTCCATTCCAGTATGAATATTGCTGAACAAAAGCAAGTACCAATTCATTTATTGTAAACATTTTGTTGGGACGACCAGAAAGGAGACAACCTTCAAAAAGCGAAAAATTTTGGCGAAGGAATTGTTAAAACATAGAGAATGTCTGACTTGTTTTCCAGAGAGATCGAATATCTACCCATTGGGTAATAAACAAGTAAGTGGTCTGCTGGTGGTCGCACTGTAGTGTCTATCTCCTTGGTGTTGCCCAATTAATTATTCAACTTTTTCCAAAATTTTACTTTACATATTTCTAGACGGCTACTGTGGAATATCAATTCCAACCGTGTCATCATTATATATCCCCACAATGCAGCAGGTCTTCTTGTAAACAGGTCTCAAATATCTTAAATATTGGTCGAATCTATGCTAGAATTTCCAGCACACCTAAGAAACCCAATTTCTTGTCTATCTTTTGGTCTAAAAGGACGAGAAGAGATGATACACTTTCTAGATTTTCCTAGAAGACTTTGGATCTTTAACAGATGATTGCCTCCAGGAGCTTCAGAATTCCTGGCATTATAATGTCTGTAAGCACGTCCTATGTGCTTTCTAGTGGTTCATCCTTATTGATTAGCACTGATGAGATCAGCTACAATATATCTTCCTAACAGATTATAGAGTCCAGATTATTAGTATGACTGCCAGCACATCCTTCATTGCTTAGGACTAAAAAGAAGGATTCAAATGCACTTTCTAGTAGTTTCCAGGAAAACCTTTGCTCGCTGACAGATTTTAGACTTCAAGGAAGTGGCCAATTATCAACAGTGAAGCCAGGAAAAGACCATCCTCGTTATTAATGAAGCAATACAAGATGGTGGTATGGTGCTAAATATTGTTTCTTAAAAGCTTTTAATATCTCGATGTATGTACAAAAACCCAAAAGAGCAACTTGATGCAAAGCTAGTTTTGGGAATTGTTTATTTGCAAAAATTTATCAACTACACCATCAGAAAATTCCTTAAAGGACTTGTATGAATGAAATTGTAAGAGTTTGGTCCATAGTTTTCAGAAGACTTGCGATCAAGATCTAAAGCAAGAGTAGAAGGAGCGCAAATAAAGTGTTTTGCAACCCTTTTTGTGCTGATAAATAATTTCTACAAAGAAGAAGATCCAAAATTATGGTCAATTGTATTTAAACTTGTATCACAAAATTTTACTGGTCCACCGTTTGCCAATATTGCTTCTGCCGTCTTTGTTTGTCATAAATTTTGTCTACCACATCCCAATTGTTATTATACTCAAAACGTCAAAAAATTTGAGAATATGACACCAGATAAGTCACTGCCAAATTACTTGCCATCAGCATCGTGTGTTATTGTTGCTTTAAGGATGGATCTTCTCCTTTCTCTGGCCATAGCACGTATTGGCTACCTTTAAGTTAAGTAAATGTTCTTTATTGAAATACCTCACCCAGAATTTCTATACTTCTGGAAAATAGGTTTAATTTTAACAAAAATTTAAAGCTGCAGATGTCATTATCTAAATGTGTTTGTTCAGAAAGACAAAATACAAAGCATGCATCTCATTAAAATTGAAGGCAAAATAAATTTCACTACTAGAAAGGCAAAAGAAAAAACTACTGATCGAAGAGGGCGAGCTTCAGAAAGGATATATATAATTATCCTGAAAGAAAAACGTATAGGGAAAGGATAGGAGACCAGCAGAACGCTTATCAACTGACTTATGCAAGACCAATCTTTGTGTGGATATTTTCGCATAGTAAGCAGGGCTAAGGTGATGGTGGCAACGGCGGCGTGCGGGGGCAGAATCAGGAAAGGAGGACGATGTGAAAAGGGACCTGAAAGGGGGGGTCCCCAGGGCCGGCGAGGGACTGAGGCGGTGTAAGAGCGGGTTACACGAAGAGTAGGATGATGGTGTGGTATATAGACGAAGCATACACACGGAGAGCACGGAGCGGGCACATAGCAGAAGCAGAAGCAAGGAGAGAGGAACATGGTCCGGGCAGGAACAGGAATATCTAATCCTGTGATGTAGCGGCAGTGTCAAGTCCAAGTATAAGCCACCGCTGGACGCCTAGAGTAGAGGTATTGATCTTTGAGAAGCGAAAGTTTACAGCGCCGCCCGCACCCCTCCTAACCGGCCAACACCCCCTACTTCAAGCGAGAGCGAACACAGCACACCCTCCCCCTTGTGAAGTTTAGAAGCCTACACGGCCGCTGGTCATTCTGGTCCAGGGAAGGCTCGTCGCTTCGTTTACATATCGTTTCTTTGCTGGTACGGCCACCCCCCCGATCTAGAATATAATGTTGTATGATGATGATGATGCGGCGATGTTGGGAAGGTGAAAAAATTTTTGCTCGTCTTTTTTTTTCTACTTGCGGCGAGAAAAAACGTTAGGCTACGCGTGTGATTAATGAGACGAGTTTTGTTTCTGGGAAATACTCGCTGAAATTTTCTTATTTTAACTTAAATATCTCCGTTATTGAGTGTTGAGTAAATATCGTATCGAGTATAAATACGAATTTAATGAAAACAGCAGGAACGAGAATTGACATAAGTAAATATTTAAGTGGGTCTGTATAAATGAGTGAGATAGAATGAATTCTGAAAATCAGTTTGTTTTGACAAAAGATGCTTTTCCTTTCTGCCTGTCATGGCTGAAAATGAGTTGTTACGTTGCTAAATATTGGGCAGAAAATATATTTTGTGCGGTTCTTAAACCGAAAGAAAACACCTGACGTCATTGCCATACATAACCTAAAAGTTTGACAGCATTATTGCAACTGCATTACTTTTTATCGTTGTGACACTATATACTATTTCGTTAAAACATTTTTGTAATTTTTTTATTAAATTTTGTAGGAGAGGTGTTAGTAGACTTGACATAGCCTGGAATTCGTGAATTGGTTAAAACTGGAACTGTACTGATTGTCCAAATTTAGAATTAGTTGTATGGGAGATGTGCCTAACGCAAAAATTTTGTCACATTAACATACTTGTCTAAATAAACTAATTTTATCTGACATTTTAAGTGATACCCAAAGTTGGAGATTGAACAATCGCAGTTAGGCCAAAGCATCCGACAACCTGCTAGTACTGGACAGCTTAAATGCATCTCCAATATCAGTGGAAGTAACGTATTTAAATCACATCATGGGCTAGTTGTAAACCAAAATGAAAACCACTTGTTTCTTACCAAAAAGCCAAAAATTTTGTTCAGTGGAATTCACTCCAGTGAGTGGGATCCACTGAACCAACAACGACATAATTGCTGACATTTGTTGGTAATTGACGGTCAATAATGTATGTCAAAGCGAACTGTAACAGAAAGACCAGTTACCTTGCATTGGAGACAGCGTATTTGGTTTTCAACCAGTTTAGAGATACTTCTCTAACTGTTTTATAGACCATACAGGTTCAAACTATGCCCAAAAATTTCAAAATATGTCAAAGGTAGGTCTAACGTATGTCAAAACCAAGTAAGATATTTCCAAGACTAGACAAATTATCTTCCATACCAGGTAAGCTCTCTTTCTTGTACGGCCCAGTTTGATTGGCGTGGCATAAGTGGCTAAACATGGTGATCATCTTGTACAACGTGACTATGTCGAGGGTGACTTTGCAAACGTACACAAAAACGTGGAATTGATGGTTGTAGACGTTAAAAAATAAAAAGAAAGTATGCAGAGGAAGGAAGAAAGGAAAAAACGGTTCACAAAAGGCCGTTCCTTGAAAACTTCATAAAACAAGCTAATTCCTGTGCCAGCTGACGTAATATAGCAAAAACCTTTGAGAGGTGATCAAGATCTGAAAATTGACTTATTTTTTGATACGTCTAAATCACAAACAATTGAAGATCATCGTTTAATAACCCCTCAGAGCGTCTTGAAGGTTGGAAACACTTTGATTATTCTGATTAATAGATTTATTAGACCAAAAATAAAAATTAGGCAGTGGGTGGTGGTTAAACACTTCGTTTCTCCGAACATACTGTCAGATTCTTCAGAAGGTGTCTAAAGACTGATGCTGTTGTTGCCCCTAAAAAGAGGAGGGAAGATCAGCGGCAACAAACTCAGATTATCTGAGATGTAACTCGTACAGACTGCATTACGAAAGGACGTACAGGCCATAAAACAAAGAACATTCTCCGAAGACGAAAATAAAAGTTGAACGAGATTGTGGATCAACAAGAACCGTAAACATTGGAAAAGAGAAACGTACGATTCAATACTGTCAACAACAGCAGCCTAAACTACAGACACCAAAGGAGTATATGAAATTCAATGTAATTTTGGGGAAACTTACACTAGACAAACAGGAGGAACAGCCAGTGCAGAATCAAATAGAACATTGACAAAATCTGCAATAGCTGAGTACCTACCTTAAGATAGAAAAATATGAAAATCTACGTTTGACCACCTTCAAAAAATACCAGGATCGGTGGATTACTCATCATCTGCTAAAAGAGCAATTCTTTTACTATATTGGTGGGAATTAACAGTTCAAGAAATGCCCCATCCCA
Source organism: Popillia japonica (assembly GCA_004785975.1). Lineage (NCBI taxonomy): Eukaryota > Metazoa > Arthropoda > Insecta > Coleoptera > Scarabaeidae > Popillia > Popillia japonica. Next base: position 16,308 of record SMLS01073507.1, on the reverse strand, counting down.
CCCCCCACACCCCCCTCTCCGCTCCCCTCCAGTGCCCAGTAGCTACACTAGAGACTAAAATTTAGAGAAAAAGAAAAAATGGCCAGAAAAACAATTTAATGCGGTAAGGAGAACAACAAATGTTCTATTACTTCAATTTACTGTAAGAAGAAGTCTTTAAAATCTTGAAGACTTGAATTGGCACCACTGAGAATGCATTGGGTTGAACAAAAGAATGGTGCGAGCTCTGTATTGAGTGTTTAGAATAAATGGTAGTCACTAGGAATCACTAAGAATTGGGGAAACTTGGAGGGGTGTTGAAAAATTCTAGATCCAGTATTATGGCTTGCAGCTTGTCTTGATGAAACAGCATATTTCAATTCACAGTTAAGTCCCAACAATTCAATGGCTCAATAAATGTTGCAAAATGAGAGGATAGAATCCATGTTGTCACTTTTTTGAGAGAAAATTAAATTATGAAGGGTAAGATCTTCTATGCGAGGACAAAGGCTGACCAGCCCATCAGTCTTACCTCATTTCTTCTAAAAATTTAAGAAATAATTTTTGAACGTATAGTAATTATGATTTAGAGCAATGGAAAGCCCAGTAATTGGATAGTAAGCTGCTATGCCATTAAATAGTCTTAATAGCACCTTCAATACAAAGCAGAATAAACTGAGGCCAGGCATAGTAATAAGGATAGCAAGACTCATGTTGGAGGTGCTTTTAGACTTTATGGAACTGCAGAAAAATGTTCCAAAAACTTTTAGCTGAAGCATAATGAGGACCTCCCAATATATTTCAAAGAAAAAACAATCATGGTTGGAATGCATTCCCCTTAGTACGAACTCGATACACAAACTGACCCAAAACCTCCTAAAACACAAACCCAAAATCAGTCATACGCCAAAAAGGTCGCTACAGCATCGCTCCGACGTCGACCAACTTCGGATGCATCGCATCAAACGCCGCACGCCGTCGGCCACCGGCACCGCCGCGATTCTAAAATCCGAACACGGCACGCCTCTGTGTCCTGCACACGCTTACACGCACACAGCGAACGAAGAGAGTCGAAGCTCTGAAGAGGAGTAGTGCGGCAGCGGCAAACCCGAGAAAGTCCTGTGTGTGTGCGGAAAGTGAAAGTCCTGCGGGAAGTGTAAAGTACGCGCGGGACGGTCTGCGGGGGGGTGTCGAGGGGGTACGGCTCTATCGATCCTTCCTAGCCACCCTCTTACTACCCTTCCCCCTCGCTGCCCAGCTCAGCTCTCAGCCGTCCACCACCTCATCCGCCACCTCTTAGTAGGGGCTACCCCGCGGACACTCGGCCACTTGCTTAGGTATTCATATGCCATGGAGAGAAACTACTGCTCGTGCTCTTGCTCTTACTCTTACGCTCTACCTCCAGCGAACTACCTATATATATCTACCTATCTTTTCCCATCATGTGTGAGTGGGCATGTGTCCTTCCTTGTCTGTTTTCTGTTCTTGGCTGTCGTGCGCGTTTTCCAATTTGCATGTGTACGTGTGTCCTTTTCTCTCTTGCGGATGCTGTTGCTGTGAGTCGTTGCCTGGCTCTTGCGTCGTCATCTCCTTCTTGTGTCCCTTTCGCTTCTACCCTTTCTCTCTCCCTTTCTCTGCCGTGTCCTTCTTCTTGCGTATGTGTGTGTGTATCGGTGCCTCTATGTGTGTACAATTTATGTCAGATTTAATATCCGGTTAAAACAAAATGCAAATTAAAATAATAGGGTTATGTCCTAATAGCATTTCCGCCTCCTTGTCGATATAGGACCGGTTTAGTTATTCTGAAAATAGTGCAGAACTACAATTTCAATTTGGGAAATATTTCTTCTCCATTCCCTCTATGCTGTGGGAAGGTATCTAAACTTGCAAACTCGGAAAACTTAACATGACAGTTTATGGAATTTATACTTCACGATTTAGCCGAAAACTCCTGAAGTTGTTAACACTTCGATTAAATAAGCTTTCTCTTAACCAAAACGATGTAGGTAACACAGCAGGTTATGTTTTATATTGATTGAACCCAAGCTGAAAGCTTTTTTGTGATAATTTTTGAGGTTAAGCATACTTAAGTAACTCCTTAGGATAAATCTTTTCAGAATTGGCAACCTGGCACCTCACCTAATATGTACATTCATATCCTTTAAGACCCTCTTCAGAAGAAAGGATAATTATTTTGAAACTTCTCCCATATGCCAGCCTCCTACTGCAGTCTTTAGATATCTGAAATTTCTAAAGCGAGAAATGAGTAGGAGACGATTTGCCCTAAAAAATTCTAAGGTGCGGCTAAATAAGTTTTCTTTTTGCCAAAAGAATGAAGCTAATATAGCTGAGGGTGTTGGGCTTCCATTAAACAGGATAACTATTTTGAAAATGCCAAAAACCGCCAAAATTCCAACTCCTGTCCTTCCAATTCGAGGAATAATTATAGAGTGATTGGGAAACCACAGTAAATGAACTCTTCCACATTGTTTGCGAAAATTCACCAAAATTGTGATTGAAACCGTATAATATGAGTCAGAATTTTTTAAACGCTCAAAGCTTTCCTGAAAACTCTCTAAAACTCCCCATCAAACTTCTAAGACCCATGTATATAAATTATTCAATATATTAATTCCTTGTAATATTCGAAGTCTTCCAAGGTATGCTAGAACATTTTGAGCAATAGTTTACGTCAAAATACAGTTACTTAAATCTTTGTTGTGTTCTTGTAGAGTTTTTCGAATTTTTTGACATTTTTTCGAATAACTACCAAGCTTTTTGTATTGGAAACCATGTTTATTTGTCGACCAAAGCTTATGCAAGCTTCAGAAAAAGACAGTATATGAAATGTGGTCGATAATGTTAGAAGTGGTAAAACTTTTTATGATAAAACTAGATGGAGCACCATTTCATCTCCAACAAATTTTCCTAAACAAAAAGAAATCCTGCAAAAACAAGATAATTTCAATTCAACTTGGCATGATTCTAACTAAAGACTTTGGGAGGTTGTCAAACGCTGAAAAGCTGCAAGTTATTTCTTGATACAACTGAAGATTTTTGTTTGCCAACCGCTCAAAGTTCCTGACCACTTGGAAAAAAATTAATATTTTGATTTATCAAGGACAAAATTATTCAGTGGGTGGTGGCTAAACCATATTTTACGATTTCTTTGAGGTATAGAGGCATGAGAAAACAATCTGTAATATTTTCAGCATCTAGCCACCTGCAAAAGTCACTGGTATCTTCCAAGGAGCAAAAAGTTTTAGTTACAATTCAGATGTCAGCTAATCATGGTCAAACGTTGGTCAATTTTAACCTACAACAAAAATGATATTTCTCCAGAAGTAATGTCAGGTTTGAAGAGCAATTTGCTAAATTTCAATTTTTGGGATATTTTTAGGGTTGATGCGAATTGATGAACTATTATAGTATTTTCAGCCTGAATACGCAAGAAATCACTTTGTCTTCTCCAAGTTTCTTGATCTCCTGCCAATTAGCATGGGATGAGACCATTCTGCATTAGACGAATTCTGTGTCCGGCAATTATGGGACTTTCTCCAGTGGAGTACCACTCATTGTGAGGATAACACTTTTAACATTTACACACACTTGAATGCAAAGCAAGAGCTGCAGTGGTAGTCCGACAAGCAATACTGTTCTGGAAGCCATTGCAATTTCTACCCACCACAGATTTTAAAAAAAAAGTTCCACTCCTTAAGGTATGAACCATATTGAATGATATCGAAGGCTAGTGTGATTAACACGGATTTCAAGCATAGGATTTTTGCCTCTAGCGTAGTAGTTAACACGTTTAGTTACCGCAACTTTCCGATTTCCTTGTTCCCAACTTTCATTCCTGAGGAAGCCACTTACATTAATGCCGAAACGTTGAGGTTGTAGGTTTTCTTTTCATTTGTCTGCTTATTAAAGAAAACTCAACCTACCGAAATAAACTTAATCTTCTCTATGGTATCTACCCATACATCTTTACCTATTTATCTTTCGAGTCCTATTTAGCCCTATCATCGCAGCACCCCAACACAAGAAATTCCAATAAAATTAATGCATCGCAATATACAGAGGGAGTGTAAGCGCGAGTTTTAGTATCACCGACGGGACTTATAGACCTATAGGCGCGCATAGGAGCGGCCCTACAGCGACATTTAGAACGGACGGCGGCGTCATCAAGGGGGCCCCCGTATCCTCGCAATGCTCGTTAAAGCGGGCGCTCACGTTGGGCGGCTTTAAACCTAGTGCACGGCGGTCATAACATCTAGAATTTATCGATTTAATTTCACTTTTCGTTGGAAATCTCTCTCGGCTACTGCCGCTACACTCTCCTCCGATCTCCCCCCTTACGTGCGCAACTTACTGCTTATGGGATGCTTAAGGCCGGCCGCCCAACTATACTATAGCCTGGCGTTAAAGCCGATGCTGTGCGCGTCGTGTGTACTGTGCAGCAGGGAACACGCACAGGATAATGTATAGTAGTACTGTAATTTTCGGATGATCACTTCATTTAGGTTGAGCGTTATTTACACACGAGGATTCAGATTAAATTTTGTTAACGAAAAAAAAAGGAAAACGGACACAGAAGAAGTTGGAATTAGGATGTAAACAAGAATGGTGAGGTTGTAGTGGTAAAGAAGGAGTCTTTAAGAATGTTTTGTCAAAAAAAATGTAGAAGAAAGTTTAGATTTTTGGTGTTTGTATTCTACGCAATAGATTTTCCACAAATATTAAACATAAACATTGGAAAATTATTATATACACTATTGTTTCATACAAAAAGGAAATTCACAAAACTGATAAGGGGCCTTGGTCCTCAATGGCGTGCAACTTTCATTCACTGTAAACCGTTTATCACCTGATAACTCATTATTTTGCTGCTGTTATATTTTAGACAATCTACGCTATCGTCTAAAATATTAGTTTTATATCTGCGTGCATGAGGGAAACGTCAAGATTCAGAATCATTTCACATGGTGGGGAATTCCAGCACCGAAGAGGCAGCCAGGATTATCGTCATCGGTCATGAAAACCTAGTATTTAGATTTATTTTTAAAGATCGAGGATCAGTCATTAATTTCTTGTTTCAACAATACTACTTCGTATCATGACGCAAAATTCACGTCTCTGGATAGTGAAAGTTGTAACTAAACTTTTGGGCGAATTAGTATTGGTATAACCTCACAGGAGAAAACCTCAGAGGCCAACTTCTCGAGCCCCTCTGCGAACGGAACGGTGGTACTTTTGGAGAGGCCATCTTCTCAGCTCCTTCACAGAATACTCGGGGTGAGTGCTTGTATGGGGCCAACTACTCTGTTCTCCAACGGACAGGATGTGCGAAGCCCAACTTAGTCGGCTCCAACAATCGCAAATAACGGAAAGGCGTTTTGTGAAGGCCAACTAAATAGGCTCCATCTCGTGCTGGCCAACTCCTCGGCTCCAACAGTCGGGAATAACAGAAAGGGGTTTTGTGAAGGCCAACTTAATCGGTTTAATCTAAACTTATGGCATGACTTCGCACATCAAATTTCGAATATACAGGTGAGACCAAAACGATATACATACACCTATACTAGTACAAGAAAACAATTTAAAGATAAATATTAACTCGATATAAATACAAGGAAATAACTTCTAAAAAATTGTTTTCTTGAGTTCGTTACACATATCACCACAGTAACTAACAAACGAGCATCTTTTCTAGCCAGGTAGGTAACTAGATTGGACCATTTTTGTTAATAACATTCCTCGTCAAAACTTTTTCTCAAAACTTATGTTCCGCAAGTTATAACACAGCAATACACCACCTCTATATATTATCCGTCCTGGCGGGTATTAACCCTTATTGTGTGTCATCTGGTCAGAAAACTATCGACACATAACGGCGGGTGTAGGTCATACAGGTTTCCGGGATCGAGATTGCCTTACTAACCCTCGTGACCCTAACGGAAGAAGACGGAGGTGGCGTCGGCATTGTTCGACGAAATCCCCCAAATTTAATTGGAAATATTTCGGTGATTACCGAATCTTTCCCGTAAATATGTCATCGCCTAACTTATTCGAAATAAATCAAAATCTCTCCGTAAGAAGTTACATCAAAAAACCAAAATGGCTGTCCGGTCCATCCACCTTTTCAACCACCGTCCCAGCACCCGTATTAATTTTTAAAGGTCGCGTCGGAGTTTCATTTAACGCCGGGAAAAATCCCAAGTTAAGTCGCGCCGCTAGCAAGCGAAGAAGAGACGAGGCGAAATGACAGCCGTCAACTCTTGACAGCCGACGTGACGTCGTACGACGTCGAAGTTGGCCTTGCTTTCTCTCCAGCTCGGGGCGCGTACGACGGGGGAAAAAAACAAACGACAACGACGACGCTTAAATAAATAAGCGCCGCGGTACCGCACCGGAATGGAGCAGCGAGAGAGTACGTCCGAACTTTTGGAATGCGATCTTCTAATGGAGTGGAAATTTTTTTTTCGGCCGGCGTTTTCGGGTGTCCGTGCCCCGTCCTGTGGAACGGGTAGGGTGGTACGGGGAGGTTAATGGGAAGCATTCCGGTGTAATTATCCGGATTGCGGATCGCGGGCGCGGGTCTCTCTCGTCATTATTATTCATGATCGATGTGGCTTCGGAAACAATTAGATTGTGTTATCGTTCTGTTACTGATGGCAAATTGATAATTATAATTTATTACGTTATTATAATTATCCTCTAATTGCTGGTTATTTTTTTATATGTAAATATGTAGCCATATACGTAGTAGCAACCTCCCTTAAAAATCTTGTCAAGGACATTTGTGGGAGCTGGCCGCTTTCTTGGACACCACCAAATTGCAAATTAAAAGGTTCAGCAAGGAATGGATACACAATAAGTACAGGAAATTGTGGCAAAGATAACCAAGACAAAGACAAGCAAGAAAATTCTTAAAGAAGCAGAGTCCTGAATTTACTAGAAACCTACTTGGCCTGACTTGGACAAACTTTCTTGTTCTGGGCGTGGAGAACTCCACAAAGCATAGCTACATAAAGAAGCCGCCCTAAAAGAAGATGGGCCTCATATAGAAGACAAAGTAGAGGACGCCTTCTAAAACAAATGGGATCACAATAGATCCAAAAACGTCGAACCTGTTTCAGAATCAATATTCAAACTTGCCGCCACTTTTTCGAGGTTGTTTTTGTGGCTTAATGACAACAATAACAAAAAATTACATTGAATGTAGGAAAATAATGAATTAAGTAATTAGCAACACAAACAATTGTCAAAAAAACTTGAAAATATAACTACTTTTGCAATTTGACAGCTGAAAGATATATTTTGACAGCTACGGCTACCACAACAACGCCAAAGTATTACTACTTTGCGGAATCGTAACATGACAGTTGAAAATACATTGTTTCAACAATTTTGCAGCTTTCATAACTATTTTGATATTTGCAATATTAATGATCTTAGCAAATATCACAATTATTCTAAGCAACTACAGCTGCGCAATTTAACTAACACTGAATTTACAATTTGGAAGTTGTATAATGTATTTCAACTGCTATAGATGTTAAACCATTCATGAAAAACACCTTTTTCCTATTACGCTAGCTTTCAGAAAAGTTATAACAATTTGAAATGTCAAATTTTCTAAATATGACAATATGACAACTGCTAAACATTTTCTGATAGTCACAATTGTCAAATCAGTACAAAAATTCTTTCCAAACGATTCTAAGAGGGTCAGTGCTATGAAAATATGGAAAAAATACCTATTCTTAGAATTTGACAGCTGTCACGTGTATTTTGACAGTCTGAAAGGTGCTAAGGTTACTAGATTTTTTTTAATCTTGATAAAAATCGACATTTTCTGTTTCAACAACTGCAATTGTTGAATCAATTGGTGGTTTTCGGAAACTTGTAACCATAATATTGGAAATTATAACCAATGTCATACAATTTTTTAAGAACTAACCCTCCCTAAAGAATTCGAAAATGTAACAAACATTCTATTTTTCGGCAGCTATGTTCCATGTTTAAAAAATATTCTCACTGCTATAGACGTTAAATCTAACCTGGCAAATTATGATAAAGTTACTTAAAACTAAAATTAGATATCCGTTAGCAATATCTCGACAGTGACAGCTACCAGAACAGTCAAAATAAGCGAATTTAGAAGCTATCAGCTATAATTATGCAATTATTTATGCTAAATCGGCAAAGACCTTGACAGTTAGAACTGTCAACTTGACAGTTAACAGATTTACACTAGTTAAATCAAAAAATTGTGGGAACCATGACAATTTCTTAACCTAAACGTCCTTACTTAATACATTCACAGACGTAAGTCTACGATTACCCGAAGGTAAACGCATTCCTATATTTGATTTATCACCTCTTACCATCTCTGTCTGTCATTCCTTCATCTTCCACTTCATAAGTAACGTAGCTGTTGGGTACAGAAGGTAGAACGGGCGGCTGGGTCCGTCAGGGGAGCCGCGACACTGAAATAACTTCGGCGGCTGAAACATCAAGTTTGGGGGCGAACTTCTGGGCTAAGTGATTAAGTTTGTTGTGTCCTCCCTGTTCCTCGCCGGCACGTAAAGGAACGCCGCCATTCCTCGTTTAACGCCCCACTCAGGTCCAAAACGACGTTGCATACATTAAACCCTTATTTGCGACATATTGCGGATGTTTATCGCAGCGCACCTATTTATGCATGCCTAGGATATACATGCAGAGGGATGGTGTAGTTTGAAATTAATTCGAAATGCTCATCGAAAAATATGTATGTTCCGAAAAAATTAATTGGATGAAGGTCAAATGATCAGCCGCATACTACGTATGTACGTAACCCAAATAATGTAGCTTTTACTACTATCAACGGTGGCAGACAAATTATTGTCTATACATCGAAAGCTGAACTAAATTTAGACATTCGGTTGAACGCATGAGCTATTAATAGCCCCCCGATAATGTTGGGCGTAATGAACGACGGTGAAAGTGACATTTGACAAAATACATAAAACAATAAGTGAGATTGATTATTTCCCTTCCATGTAGGGGAGCCCTCGAACCCCGAATATAGACGTATACCAGCATTAATTCGCGTTGTATATCATCGGTGATAGCATAATTAGGTTATTGTTTTGTTGGATTTGATCAGTGAATAATTTCGTATGGATTATTTAAGGAAATCGAGATTTATTGTTAATACCAGTTAGGACTAACGTTTTAAAACGTTTTAGAGTACAGAACACAGCAATAACAGCAGTGACATCTTCTTTTGACAGCTATCAAAATGTTAAAATAGATATTTTTCACAATTTAACAGATTTTAGCCTTCACAATTTTTTTTAACAGGTATCACACTGTAAAAGCAATACCTTTCTCTCAGTTTTCATGGTCGTACCTTCGAATCCGTCCATTTTCTTACTATTTTGACAGCTGCAACAGAATACTTACGACAGCCACCAAATTGTAAATATAGCCTTGAATATTGTTAGGTATCATTAAACTAAATCTGACAGCTATTAAATTATAAAATCACTTACTTTGGGGATTCTGACAGCAATAACTGCCAAAAAAAAGTTTGACAGTTACGACTATATCGTAACCTTGAGATTTGTAACCGATAGAATATATCTAACAGCTGTACACTTGTAAAGTTAGGCTATTGTTACAGATCTGACATATATGTCTGTCACAATGTGTATGATCAAATTGTCAAATTGCAAAATAATATTTTTTCAATTGTTTGACAATATAACAATCAACATTTTCTGAAAGCTGTCAATTTTTAAAAAGTAATTTTACACCAAGCTGGCATAGTGCTATATAGCACTATGCACTGATTGGTCGAACTTTAACTGCCTACTCGCCTTTAAATGGTTTCTGATGAATGCGTATAATTACAATATTGTTCACAACTGTCACATTCCGATTAGTACTAATTATTAATAGTTTAGAGGTTGGTAGAAGTGGTCACACTATAAAAACACTGATTTCGTCATTATTTCAAGAAATGTATAAATTAAAATTCGTTTTATGTCAGCTATCATTATTATAATAGTGACAGGCTGTTAATATTTGATACAATCTTAAAATGTTATAAACATCAGAAAAAGTTCTGACAGTGATCAAATATAAAGTAGATATTTTTATAATTTGACAGCTGCCGCTTGCTTTTTGACAGTTCGAATTCTAGTCTCCATAACTAAACTTTCTTTACAGTTTGCTGCAGATCTTTAGATTTCTTTGTCTTGATAATAATCTATGTTTGCTGTTTTGACAACAGAATTTGCTTATTCTGAAAAGTCATGACATTTACTTACAGTTTGGGGGCCATAAGATACTGCTTTAAGACTAAAATAAACAAGTAGGTACACTTGTAGCTCAATTGTTCTGGAAAAGTTGTGACAGACCAGATTGTAAAAATAGCTATTCTGATTGGGCTGATTTAATAAATGTAGTTGTCAAAATTCATTTGACAGCTGTCAAATTGTGAAACTCTGTTTAAAGAATAACATTTTCTACGCTTTCGGAGCTCTGGAACATAAATACTATCACTCTATGTTTTAGTCAAACGTAGTGCGCTAATTTTAACGATTCTGATAAGTTTGACACTATAAAATAGGAATTTTTGACAGCTGTCAAATTACAAAAGTACTCATTTTCATGTTGGCACTACGAAACAATCTATTTTTTGCAGATATGACAGTTAAAGTGCATTTGACAATTGAACAATTACACAAAATGTTGACAGCTGTCAAAATTGAAGGCAAAATCGTTATATTTTGTGGGGGAGTGAGGTGGGGTGGTCGTAAAATTGAAAAACTTTGTTCTCCTTTTAAGTCCAACTCCCCCTTTAAGTAAGCAAAACATTTTTATCCAAAAATATCTCATTGTTGCTGTACTGTCTTCAAGAAAATAGATTTTGATTCCCATTCAGCTGATTATACCTATGCACTCGCTTTTTGTGAGAACGGGATGCAGTCTCTCAAACACACCATCCATCCCTATTCCACGCGGCAAGAAGATGTTAACCATCTACGGCGAAGATGCGAGGAGTCGAACGTCACTCTAGTGAAGGCGGTAATATAGTCAGAGAAGAGTAGAGTATAGAGAGTAGTAGTCCTGGATGCCGGGGTATTGATTGAGCTTGGGCGATGTCCATTCCGGCAACCGCGCGTCTAAATTATGCGTGAGCTGAATGTATGCCGGGCGTAGAGCGTCAATCCGAAAGGGGGATGCGGATAGCCGTGTTCGTGCGTGCCTGCGTACGTGCATGAGTGTGCGTGTGCAAAGTAGAAAGAGAGGACGCCACCATGTCTTGAGGCCTGAGGGACTTTGATGTTCGTTCGGGGTTCGTTTCGAAACGGCCACCCGTTCCCCCGTACCAACCGTCCCCCTTCCTCCCCCTTGCCGCCTTGTGTCCGCCCGTTTCTCCACTGGCCGCCCAATCTCACCCACACCATGCATGATTGAGAGCGCGTATTGAAATTGAATTCTCGCAGCGGCAACAGCAGCTAGTAGCTGCGATGGCAGTAATAGGAATGGTTGTCGACCAGGAAGCGGACGATGTTCTAGAGAATCGAACTTTAGGTAGTTGGACAAATCGACGGATGGAAGCGAGTATGTGCGTACGTGTTAGTATTGAAAATCGTGGAAATCGGCTTGAATTTTTTCTCGGAAGATTACCAGAGAAGAGAAGTTCTTGGTAAAAGTACTGCTAAACCTTCAAGGGTCGAATATAACAAAGCAGATTCTCAAACTTGTCTGGACTTTTTATAAGATCTTTACCTTAATGCGCAAAAAAATATGTTATGTTTCATCTTGTTTGAGATATATGGAGATCTGATCAATTTTTTCATTGCGCAACAGAAATATTTCCGAGAATTCTAGTCAGGCCCTCCAAAGAAAACAAAATTAACTTTAAAGTTTGGTTTTCGCAACTCCTCTATCTTCTGTATATTCTAGCTTCTTCTCTAAAACAGACTGCACTGACAATATTATTTAATCCGATTAAAGAAAATTAGAAAACAAGTTGGCCCTAAGGCTGTACCTTAAGGTATGGACATGCTTCCTAATAACAAGTTTAAAGTGCTCTTCAATGTTCTGACACATCTAATTTTTAAAAGTGACAGAGCAAGTATGGGCCTCATTCTTTTGCGCTTACATGGTGGCTGGCCATGAGTTATTATTACTTCTTTGACTTAAGATGCTGCCGTTCCACATTTGCCATAGAATTTAGAAAATTAGAGGAACCCAAATGTAAAAAAAATCATTTGAACCTGCATTGTAATTGGTTGTAGATCTTGGCCTTCAATTCGAACGATTGGTTTACAACAGACTAAGGTTGTAGCTCTCTTTTCAAGAGACCTTCATCTCCGACAATGAAATCAAGGGCACTAAGAAATCAGAATATGCCATTAAGATTTTGGGCTCACAAATTTCCAGATTTTTCTCTGTTTAGTGTTTGGTCTGTTTCATTGAGTCAATCGAAAGGCTTCTGGCAGCACAAGCATAGAAACACTATGCTTTGGACTATCACATTCCAAGTTTACTGTATAATAGCCAGACTTCAGGTCTGGCTATTATTAGCCAGCCTATTATCTGTTGGCATGAACCAACCTCACTTTATCAAATAATTGTTGGGGAATCTTTTACTCCAAAAGCATTTGAAGTTCTGTAACAGAATGAGGTGCAAAAATTCTTGAAGTAATACGTTTTCGTAATCTATTCCACGCACGTTCGATAGGATTATCGTCATGTCCGTTCATTCTATCGATTTTTTCCTCTGCAAGCAAATTTTTAACAACGTTTGCTGGATGTGGACGAGTTTTGTCATTGAAGTATATCTTGGGTAACAAAGAGTCAGTATTGTATCCACCATTCTGAAGGAAATATATTTTGGTATGACCTTTTCCGGAAAAGTAGTGGCGTATCTCTGTTTTCTCCTTCATGAAAATTTTGAAATCTTGACTCCTCTATAAATAAAATGTCTCTGTCCTTCACCCAATTAGGCTGATTAGGACCACTGAATGAGCCATATATCGCACCAAATAGAGATGATCTAATGTCAAATTTAAATGTTTGCAACTTCATCATTAAATATTCGCGTCTAACATAGGTTTCAATTTAAAAACTAACTTGACTAAGGAGCCCTTTCTAAACCAAATTGAACCTGTCCCCCACCAGATGAATTGTTTCTAATCCAGCCTTCAATAAGTTAAGATCCTTTCAAAACTAGCTCTAAAACTTATGATGATTTTAAAGCGAGTTTCATATTATTCTAATATATAATAATAATATTTAATTAAGCTAAGCTCCAAGTGCTTTTGAAGCTTAGCTTAGAAGCCAGTCTTCCACCACCTGAGCTACTATCAAAATAAGCCCTCAACCAGGAAAGAATGAAAAGCTTACAAACTAACCTAGTTTTTGAAACTTTCCTTCTTCAGGGCTGATTTTGATACCAGCTTGACTACTTGAGGGATTGTATGCCACCAGTTATCAACCACCTAGCCTACTATGAAATTTAGCCCTCAACTAGCTCAGCTGTTTTCAAAATCGGCCATCAAACAGCCAAGTTGCTGTTAAGACTAGTTCAGGAGGACAATGACCTCCTTGGGGAGAAATCCTCAAGCATATCCTATATAATAATAATAATAATTTTGTTGGAATAAATTTCTGTAGAGTACAACCTCATTCAGCGTTGCTCGGCCACACTGAAACTAAAATTTGTACCAGGAGTTATTTGCATAGTCTCTATCGAATATTTCTTTAGTAGATCATCTGGCAAAATGGGCATTTGTCCTTTCTATTTTGGCGGAATTATTCCTTAGAATCCAGCATAACCTTTAATTATCATATGACAGTGACTGGTTAGTGTTTTTTAAGTTTGCTGCTTTTGGATTTCCCAGATTTTGTCACCTGCAAGATTGGAACCTCACATAATTAAGAAGCTCATAACTTCTTCATTTTTTGTCTTCCACCGAGAAATAGTGACACACTAACCTGAAGTAATCACTATTGACAATCAAACATCCAACTATGTCATTCGTACCTAATATATTCTCGTCGTACAATGGAGGATCCAGCAGAACCCAAACAAGCTTATACTTATAAAAAGAATGATGATGTGGCATCTTTTATTAAGATATCTTACGAATTCGCGAACTTCCTAGCTGGACTTGAGGTAAACTCAGCACAAAAGAAAAACCTGTGACAGTTTAACCTGCTGTCAACATGTTGGCTAAACTATTATTATTTTAAATACAGGAAGACGACAATGACGTAATAAAACAGCGAATCCAAAGAGAAGATACGCAAGCAAATAAAGGATGTCAGATCAAAGATAAATTAAAAAATTGGAACGATCAAATAACAAAGTCGAGGAACTGCTACGAGGAACAGAGAGCGAACGTGATTCACTGTTATCGCAGACATCCAACGAAAACGTTGCTGTGTTCGGGATGCATCAATGAGTTCCAAAAATCGGTGAAGAAAGTGTAACAATAAAAAGTACAAGTTGGTATATGTCCCTAACATAACGTGTACGTATTTTATGTGTTTTTGATATCATAAAACAAATAATAATGTTCGTATAATGTATACTTTTTTATATATACATATGTACTACCTATACATACATACTCATCATAAGAGAGAGCATAGATCAGGAAAATTACAAAGCTTGCATAGGTCAGCGGTTCTCAAGGCACAGGCAGGGTAAAATTTCCGAAGTCAGTGAACGACGTTGGCTTACATATTCGTGCTTACACATCCAAAGCGTTAGAATGGAATTTTCCTTTAACTGGAGGGGCAAAATCCTCCCATAAAGAATATAAAGGAAGAATACATTGTGCAGTTCATCTTATTTTAGTACTAGATTTAGGTTATATTAAAGCGTAAACTAAAATTTTATAACAGTGCTCGCTATTACGTCTTTGTGAAGGGTTGACGCGACATTTCTTGGCGTTAAATTTTTCATACAGTGTGCTGTGTCGCAGATAAACTCACGAAAAATACTTCGTACGGTGAGTTATTCATATCTATTTTTTTTTTAATTTAATAAATCTGATTAGAAATTTTGTGTATATATATTTTAATTTTACTATCGAATTAGAAAAATATTCCAATCAGATTATATAATAAGATTTGCATTTAAAATACCATTCTTGAGATTAATTAATTTCCCGAAACCCAGTATACTATCTATTAAAAATTTAGATCGCGTTTGTTATCGAGTACGTTTATCTAAACCAAAACAATTTAATTTCCATAAATTAATAACATTGTAAAATTCCGTTTGCTAAATTTTTGCAGGCGCAATAAGCATTTAACGTATGCTAACTGTAAATGGTCACACCTGAGGTATTCAGGATATGTCTTTAATATACAGGGGGTACTTAAAACAACTGCAATTTGTAAATAATAAATAATAACATAACAAATGTGATAAGTTTTAGTCTGAAACGTGCCACATTAGCTTTAAATACGCTGAATTATACAGGGTGTTCCAAATTTAATGACAAAATAAATAAAAATATACCTTCAAACTTTAAAAATGATTTTAATTGTTTTTGGGATTTCCTATTTCTGTGCCTAATGTTTTGTAATTTTTTTTAACCAATTTTGGACCTGAGTTAGAAAATGGTAGGGCTATTTTAGACAACAAGTCAGGACCAGGACCAGGTCGATAGCAAGTAAACCAATATGTCAGTGTTACCAAGTTTCCAAAAACTTACCCTTTTGAATCTCTGAAAATATCTAAATTTTCTACGAAACTTCTTTAATCATAAGTGGGAGTCGATTTTCACGTCATCACCTGTCAAAAGTTTGCACCTACTCTCATTTTTCTTTCATAGAACCACCCCAACCACCAACACAGATTTCATCTTTCCACTGCTTGACCAACTGCTTTGGTACAAATACCAATTTAAGTGAAAAACTCATCAAGTAAATGTTCTAACTGTTGTCCGTAGACTACTTGACAAAATCTTAGCCTACATGATATCGAAGGCTTCCACGGCCCGAGTCTCTATAATGAGGGATTCCGGGTGTTGACCGTGTCATGGTTAGTAAAATATATACAGTACAAAATAAAAATAAAGTGCACAAGATATACAATAAACTCGACGTTTCGCCACTAGTACGCTGAATGAGGTTGTACTCTACAGAAATTTATTCCAACAAAATTATAAGTTGGTAGCATATGCTTGAGGATTCTAAATATGAGATTAAGCAACATAAATATCAGGCAGGATTTCTCCCCAACAAGGTCATTGTCCTCATGAACTAGTCTTAACAGCAACTTGGCTGTTTGATAGCTGATTTTGA
>ML219396.1:0-64092 GCA_004785975.1 Popillia japonica | reverse complement strand
TGGCCTCTTGACTTTGAGATAAAATTACAATGCTCTGCTTCCGATAGCATAGTATATCAAGATTCAGTTGACTACATCTTTCAATAATATAATAATTTTATTACAGAATCTCTATTTTTTTTAAGAAATATTCATTAATATATTTTATTCTGAATCTTATTTTAATGTTGCACATAAGAAGTAGATATTTTTAAATGAAATTGCCCCTATAACAAGCACAAAAAATTGCATTACGTGGGAAATTTATAGAAATATATTTTATATCATATTTTATTAGTATTATCATCAGAGTTTTGGGATTGCATCTTGCGATTGTATTCGCATATGTGGAATGGAATCTTGATCGTGATAAACAAGAAAAAGCAAAGCTGCTTTTTGCTCCATCCATGTTGGTACACCTTTGCCGATTGCTGGAAGCAAATGCATATTAATTTCAGTGCGTTACGTCAGATTTTGGGCACCTTTGCAAATTTATTGTAATTGTTGTTTGTACAATATCTTTATCGTGATTGTTTTGCGCATCTGTTATTGGAAAAAGTATAAGGTTATATGGTCTTTACAAAGCTATTAATTTGAGTTTAAGGCAAATGATCGAGAATCCGAAAACTTTGAAATCTAACAGCACTAGGAATAACAGCACTTTATCCAATCATATTTTTTAGACAATATAAATATGACCTGCACTATTAATGCATAATTGTGACACAATTTTTGTGGTCAATGCATGTGTTTATGCATTTATAAATCCTCCTATACCACGTGTTCTAATCAATCTAAATATACGTATTTGCGTACGTTTGAAAGATGAGTAAATTTATTTCCGATACCAAAGAAAATAAAGTGTAAGAAATAGTAGCGTGTAGACTAATTTTGTGGAGAATATCAATTCATCAGCATGAATTTCATTGGGCTAACTTATTGTGTCCAGCTCAATTTCTTTGTTCTGTACTAGATAATCAACAGAATGATGTTACACGTACCTATTTTTCGCAAGCTTTCAGTATTATTGATCATGACAGTAACATATTTGCAAGGCCACAAGATTCTGACACTTTTATAGATATGTACTTAAAAATTTATTTACGCACAAAGTGCAATCGTTAATAGATAGTAACTTAGAAGAATTCTCTTTCAAAATGCCTAGAAAAATGCAATTCGAAAGCAATTCCACAGCTTCTCTCGAACTATAAACAAAAGAGTATCTTAATCTAGTGATCCAGGAACACAACATGTTTTGCCATTACGAAGCAATAATTTCCCAAAAGCTGTAGATGTAGCAATTATGATTTTGCTGTGAACTTAATGCACTTTCATATTGAGGCAATAAAGCAATTTCATCCTTAAAATCAATTATCTACCACCTTGATCAAAAAGTTCCCAGAATCACCACCGTATGGCGCTCTCAGTCAACCGTTTTCCTTTTCTTTTGGTTATGGATTGCCACACCTGTCAGCAATAATTTCGTCAAATTTCAGCATCCTAGATTGACATTTGTGAAAATGACGCAGAGCTGAGTACACATATTTTTGTGCATGTCTCGATTTTTGTAAGGGAATTAAATTTGCAATAATGAGTGTGTATTAAATTTTACTTTAAACGCGGATTCAATGGCGCAAAGACCTTGAGAATGTTGGAAAAGTGCTTCGGCAATGATACTCTATAAAACCACCGGTTTACAAGTGGCACAATTGCTTTACACTTGGTTGTGAGTTTATGGAAAATGATGTACGCAGTCGCAGACCCTCGACATCGAAAATCGATAAAAAACATCGATAGAGTGGAAGAAATTGTGCCCGAAAATCGTAAAATAACAATTAAAGATCTGGTAGATGATTTAAATAATGATCACGGATCCGTTCAAAACATTATAGTTAATGAATTGGGTTTGCGCCGTGTTGCAGCAAAATTAGTTCCAAAAGACCTGAATTACATGCAAAAAAGAGTTCGGGTCGATACCGCCAAAGACATGATTTCCAAGACTGAATTCGACCCAACATTCATCAAACGGATCATTACTGGAGACGAGACGTGGGTTTATGAGTACGACACGCAATCTAAACATCAGGCGAGCGGCTGACGAGCACCCAATGAGGCACAATCGAAAAAACCCTTTGTCATTTTCAGTCGAAAAAAAAGTGATGCATACGGATTTCATGGATTATATCGGTGTTGTGTATCATAAATTTCTGCCAGAAAATTAGACAGTCAAGAAGGAGTACTATTTAGGCGTTATGAGGCGTTTGCGCGAACCAATTCGCCTAAAAAGGAAGGATCTCTGGACAAACAACTCGTGGATTTTGCATCATGACAACGCACCGTCACACAATGCTATCATTATCCGTGAGTTTCTCACCAAAAATATAACAAATACCATTCCGCAGCCACGAAATTCACTTGATTTATTTCCCTACTACTATTTCCTGTTTGATACACCCAAAAATCATTAGGAGGAAAGCGTTTTAACAGCCGAGAGGAGATAATACAAAAATCGAAGACAGCTCTGATGGTTATACTGAAGATCGAGTACCACAAATGTTTTGAGAACTGGATTAAGCGCTGGCATAATTGCCTTGCAGTCGATGAGAGTTACTTCAGAAGGGACAACACCAATTTTGAAGAATAAACTTGTATTTTTAATTTTGCGAGTGAATTCCGGGATCAAGGTGGTATACAATGAAGTCAGAATAACTGTTCAATGTTTCAAATTATTAATATTATTTTCATCAGTTAGGGTATCGATACTTATAATCAACTATTGTGCATTTCAATTCACGATTAGACATAAACATGTTATTGTAATTAATTTTAGCACACAATTGCAAGTGTGCTTGTTTCAAAATCAACTCATCTACGAAAAGTTTGTTAAACTAATACAAAGTTTGTTACTTCCTATCGGTCATTATCGAATGAGCCAGTATATTAAAAAGATACAGAACAGCGGAAGAAACTATCATTAGACGTGAATGCCATTGTTAATTAGCTACCTCCTGTTATGCTTCTTTTCTTGTAAAAAATACATTTCATGTGGATATCCAACCAAATGGAACACAATCTTTGAAAGTGTTGTGTAGCTACAAAGCCTTCGCTGGCTCTATACCTTATAATTTATTGAAATAGACGTTTAAACGGCATCGTGTTATCAAAGACACATTATTGAGTTACGCACTCTCTTCTTCAGATTTTAACACTTATTAGCCTGGCAACAAATAAACGACTTCAAAGGGCCCGTCTTGTACAGACCTGACGAACTATAATTAAAATACTACCGATAATACCTACAATAAACAGTAATTAGATTAGGAGAGCAACGCTGATTACTGTTAAGTTGCTATACGGGAGTACGTTTAGTTACAGCTGAAGACTAGACCGTATACGGGTACTGCATCACCTAATGAAAACCTAAAAGATTTGTTACGGACTGTGTGAAGCAAATTTCTTATAATTATCGCATTAGTTTCGAGATGCTGAGAGTTCTCGGACGCTAGCAATGATCGCTATCTCTTTGTTGGACTTCTTGTGTCGAACGCGGCTTATCTCGAAAACGGGTTACCGCTATCTGGTAAAAATTTACTCTGGCTGCATGGAGGTTGTTCGTAAGCTAAGATGACAACACCTCCTTTTAGAAACAATAAATCTCGGTGGAGAAATTTGTTTCCTAGTGCATACCTGCATACCTGCATGACTGTCGCTTGTGGTAAATAAGTGTTAGAAAATATCCGTGCTGTATTTAGCTGTTATATTTATTTGCAATATAATAGTATGTATTACAATTGTTTTGAAATTTTCTATACCGTGACTTAGTAATAATGTTTATACAAAAAATTGTATTCGGTATTTTCTTAACAGAATTGACTACATGTTCTAAACTTCCTTTTAGTTGGCTAGGTACTCTTCATTTACAAGAAAAATTTTCTTCAATTTTATTTATAGAAATGTCAAAATCTTAATACGCTAATTTCCAAATATTCACATTGAAAGCCTCTTATAAGCATTCTGTAAAGTTTAAAAGCACCCGCACTGATGTAAATGTAATCTATACAGGATGTCAACGATATACAAAGCATACTTTTAAGGGATGATAGCTGCTACGATTTAGAAACAAAAACATATAATACACCTTGGGTCTATCTGTAAGCGTAAACGAGAAAAAAATTATTTCTAAAAAACCTTATTTGGTCAAACTGTACAATTGTACAATCATCCATATTGCTTCTTAAATAACCAAAAAACCATATGAAAAATTTAGAGTTGAAAATAACTGAAAAAAAACGACGAAAACAAATTATTTAATACATTGAAACGGAATAGTGGTGTCATTTCTCTTACGCTTTACTGTACACGTATTCAATAGAAGCACAGCTGCAAGCCAAGCTACATATGTTTATACGACCTTGAACTACATTAGACCATTGTAGCGCACGAAGTCAATGGCCATACGTTTTAAAAATATCCGGTCAATAGGAGAGAGGTATCTTTGAGTTTTGTTTTAATAATGTTATTACAATAAAATCGATGTTATGTTGAAGTTAGAGTAAAAAGGGCGTGTTTAATAGCAGCTTTCGATCGGTAAATGAAAATTTAAGTTGAGGGAAAGTCGCATTGAATGAAAACAATGTATCTTATAATA
Source organism: Popillia japonica (assembly GCA_004785975.1). Classification (NCBI taxonomy): domain Eukaryota; kingdom Metazoa; phylum Arthropoda; class Insecta; order Coleoptera; family Scarabaeidae; genus Popillia; species Popillia japonica. The sequence goes on along the minus strand of ML219396.1, from coordinate 59,465 downwards.
GTGCAATTATGTTATGGCGCTTTAAGCTCGTTCGTAAAGGCTACTACAAAATTTAGTTCTTTTCTTTTATTCGTGATAAATTGCTGGTCCTAAAAAGGACCTCTTTGAGAGACAAGAGAAAATGTATTACAGGAAAGGCTCGATGTGTTGCCCATTTGCAAGAACACACGCCTGTAATCCTCGGGTAAATCCTGCACTGATCGGCTGGCGTTGTACAATATGTGTCGAAGTTTGTGACATGAGAAATAATTTTTTTTCTCGTTTACGCTTACAGATAGACCCAAGGTGTATTATATGTTTTTGTTTCTAAATCGTTGTAGCTATCATCCCTTAAAAGCATGGCTTTGTATATCGCGGATACCCTGTATATCTTGATGTCATTCTTACTTAGGCGACAGTTTTATGAAACTTTTTACTGCTGGTTGATATACAAAAGAATATTAAAAACTTTAACGTTGTAATCTTCTGTGTTCATACATATTTAGTTCTTGCAATTGCTTCGAGTTAGAGTTACGATATGCGCCCAATTAAAGTTACAGTTCTGGTGTTGATATTGTCTGAATCTAATAAATATGCAAAACAAAATTCTACGATTCTGCGAATAGTAGAGTTTGAAATATAAACATAAAACCAATTCTGATTTACATATTTTCATATAATCTTAGATCGTAGTAGGAATGACTAACACAAAGGCGAATTCGTCCATATAATAATTTTACAAGCAGCATACAGCTTATGCCACAGTCGTATCATCATATACGTTAGTACCTAACAACAAACTGGTTCGTAGCGTTATCGGTTATTATGAGATATATCAAGGCGGCTTAGAAATGCCACTAAGAAGAACCTTAGCGTATTATAAGTAATATAATGTCACGCGGACCAGGGAAATATATTAGCATACATCAAATATCGAAGTAATAACAGCGCACCGTAGGCTTTAAACCTCATTACCATCGCTTCGTAGCACACCACGCTTGAATTATTCAAGAGGCTGTTGCACAAGAACAAGAACATCGCGGCTGTGCTGAAGTCTTACCGTTCATGGACGCTGTTATGCGCCTCCTCTTCTCATGTTAGAGAGCGTTTTTTAAAGGTCGTGATCGCCTACGCGAATACCTTCTAGCGTTAGATGGAAACACAGTGGTAATTATCTTATGCAACGCGGACAAGCACAGAAACTATGTAGCATGTATGGATATAGAATAGAAGATTAATGTCAAGAAGGAATACATCATATCTCTCTGTGGCTGAAATGGAATGTGTATAGTATAGTTGTTTAATTTATGAATGTTCCTAGCGATAAGCACAAAGACAAATTCTATTCTAGTTAGGAAATTGATTTTAGGAACTGCATAAACTTTGATATCTAACAGTATAAAATTTCATAGAGTTATAATTTCTTTCAAATAAATCTTGTTTATAGAAAATGATCCACAAGTAATGCTATAATTTTTTAAACAAATACTCACAAACATTCTGTGATATACACCATTTTCTGTAGCGAGTTTTAAAGCATTTATTGTTCACCAACTATTAGCATAGGCCATTGACTTCAAACACTTTGAGTATGACTCGATAATAGTACCCAAAAATGGCAATGCTAAAGTATGTAGAGACATAATAAAGGAAGAAAATAAATTAGTCAAAGAAATACGGAATAAAAAAAATGTGGGTGGCAGAGATATACAATTGAAACAGATTTAATAAAATATTGTTAGTGGTAATTGTCGAATCCATAGTGACAGCGAAATATCATATGGTGACCATGTACGGAACTTAGTACATTTTCAAGGCAATCTAGTTCTGAAAAATACATATTAAAAAGTTGTGGGTAATGTTTCTTCTTTAATTTCTTGGAGTTGCCATCAAGTAATGACGATTGGTTTTCTGTGGGAGGTTAGGGGAAGTAGAAGACCGTTCTTTGACGTTAATCGGCGATCATCTACATACCTGGTATAATTGCTTCCGATTACCATCCATTTACTCGGGTTGTTAAAACTTTTCAAAGGGGCTATGTCAACTGTACAGTGTCAGATAAAAAAATACATATGTATCAGAAAATAATACTACCTTAAATTTCGTTTTAACAGATATAAGACGAAAATTGCATAATGCAATGCAACAAATAAATAAAATAATGCAATGCTATGCTGGATAATATGCAGATTGCATAAATTTGCATACATATTTGCATAATATAGGTATGCATTTTGTATATTTTGTAGTAATTCAGCATATTTTAAGTATCTGAATTGTATTTATATATTAAGTCAAATTTATTAATAGCCGTCTTTAAATTAAAAAATAAGCTTCCAAAAGTTTACTAATGCTGTTCCCATATATCTAGACCGGGACAGAATTCAAGGAAAAGCTGCAACCTGAAAATCCTTTACCCAAATTTAATTTTAATTGGCACACTGACTAAATCGTATTGTGGAAAAAGTTAGAAACCATTTTTCCTTAGTAAATACTATAATAGTAATGTTAAGAAAGTGTTTTTAAAGGCTTCATTAAGAATTCAGTTTTACAAACAACATCTACCCCATGGTCCGCTTCCTCTTCAACTAGTAATCACACGATGAGGAACGTGGTTGAAAGCTGCTATTTTTCATACAAATCATTATGAAGAAATAAAGACAATTATTATGGACCTTGATAGCGATACACAATTTGTGATAGGCGCCCAAAAGGTGTACTCGAGTAAAAAATACCTCAAACAGTTGGCGTTTATTAAAGCCAAATGAAATAATAAACCAATTTGAAGTTATATTTTGACGTTGAAGAAAAGGTGGGGAAGTCCGTGTTTGAAAAATTTGTAAGTGTAATAGAAGTAAGTGAGAGGTTTGGATATTGCTAAAATCTTGTGTGAGTCAGTCGAAAACATTGAGTTGACAATAGACGATATTTCTAATTTGAAATATACTCCTATAGCAAGTGCGGACGTAGAACAAACCTTTTCAGTATATAAATACATTTTATCAGACAAGCCTCAGAATTTTTCTGTCGAAAATTTTGAGAAATATGTTATTGTAAATTGTTTTCATAGTTAATTATGTTGTTAAGTGTTCTAAATAAACTTGTAGTAAACAGAATAGAATTTTTTCTATAGTAGTCCCTTTTCTAATATTATCTGCATATTTTTCGTAAAAAAGTGCATATTTAGGCTAAAGCATCTGCATATTTATGCGCATATTTCATTTTTCATTCATTTTTGTTTTGCATATAATGCGGCCTCTAATTATCACAATATGCTATGGAGTTTAAAGTTCAAATATAATGATTTTATCATTTCTTTCACTTATTGAAACGACAGCTTACAAATTTTCAAAAAGATATTATACATCCTACGATCTGAAAATGTTGTCCATAGCGCTGATAATTAATGAGTAAAGGATCGATATTATGAACCTTACAAAACAAATTTAACGACCAAAATCATAAATATTCAATACTTCAATCATGGTGATATTAAAAACTGAAATTATATATGTAAATTGAATAAAATAACTAAAAAACGAGTTAAATGGTAGATTATTTCCTTGACATTCACCTCTTTAGAAAACACAGCAAAATATTAGTATACCATTAGTACAGGGTACACGCATACAATCAACAACATTTCCTTATATTTTCTGTTGGTTTTATTTACACATGTCATCTACAAAACGAATAATTTTATTATACCATTCCATTCCAACAATGGATATCCTGATTAATCATTGCTTCATAATACATTTTGTTATTCGTAATACAAATTATATGTACTCATATTAACATCTAATCGAACGCGTCACGTTAATAATTAATTCCATTGGTATAGTCGCGTTGAATTATGCAATAATTATGCTGTTACGTTATTCCCATGCAAATTGATATCGAATTGAGCATATGGCAGACTGAAAAGGAGGTTACATTGAACGTAAATGCAATAATGTTCAACACGGTTATTATCTAAAGCTTTTACTTTCGTAAATATTCCGAGTATAGGCGAACAATTACAAAACCAATTTCTATCTACTTGTATGCATAGGGAAGAAATTGTATGGTAAACTTATACATAGGTAACAAATTAGATTCAATTATTTCTAGCTAGTCTAGTCTATTAAGGTTAATTAAGTCATTTTTGGTATGTTATCTGGTACCTCTAATATAAATTCAATTAAATTAATACAAATTGGTAATTTTCCTTCATATTTCGTTAATTACTACCTACTTTATATATTAGCACACTTTACCCCCGTTTTTGAAAGATAGGAGAAAAAGATTGAATAATTCTTTGAAATTTAACATTTGGGGGAGGGGGACATTTAGTGTGATTAAGAGTTTCCGATAACTGGAATTTATTCTTTCAAAATATAAAATTCAAAATTACAAAACATCCCTCACAACAGCTATCAAAAATAATTACCTCCTTCTTGAACAGGCCCAACAATAGGTTTTAATACATTTTACTTCAATGTTCTTGCTGAAAACTTCCGAAATTGTTGTAAATAAACCAATTCAAATCACTACTATAAATTGTCGAACTCGAAAGCGGTGGTAAATGTATCTTAACTATAAACCAGTTGGCGGACTTCTTTGTTCAAGTGCAACCAGGATGAAATGGCTAAAATGTCAAGACGGCACAATAGGCCTTTTGGTAGAGCTGTCGCTCGGATGTACCACCCATGAAGAAAAAGAAGTACTACAGACTCAGAATAAAATGTCGGTTGCGTTAAGAAGTTACAATAAAATACAGAGAAGATTGTATTGCAGGCGTGATTATATATATATAAGTAGTAATAGGAATGATGATAGATATAGCTCTTAACAATTTATCTAGTACCCAGCGATAGACCCTAATTGCATTTTGAAACATTTTATCACATAAATTACAGAACAAAGTACGTAACAAAAATTGAGCTGCACCTAAAAGGACGGACGATATTAAATACCATTACTTTTTCCTATCTGATTAATTATGGAAAAGATAGAACAACTTGGAACAAGAAACCAGATCCCTCTAGACGATTTTACGTAATTCACTACTTAGAAATCGTAACCATCTAAAATTCACTTTAAACTATTACGCAACCCGATTCGCTATTCTGATCACGTACCCCGCCAACTCAGGTTCCATTTTCATAAAAGCAGGACCCTTGATAGAGAAACGTGATCTAGTAGAACGTGTACGTCAGAAAAAAAAACGAAAAAACAATGAACAGTAGATAGGAGACATAGGACAAAGAAATTACGGTATGCTTTGTAAAAGTGCGTGCCTTGACGTATTACGCGAATAGGTGTATAACATACGGAATGAGAAATCAATGCCCTATCCTTTATGCCAGACTTACCTCGTGTAGTAATGCTTGCGCCGTTGGTTAGGAGACAATGCGGAATTATTTCACTGGCGGCGGATGCATGTTCTTAATTCGCGTAGATGCCGTGCAGATGGCGTTCTGTAACAATAAAGAATATGTCAAATCGTGCGTTGAAGACTTTCGTACAAAAGATACACTTTCAAAGAACAAAGAACAAAGAATGATCAAAGACATGCATGGTAAGAAGCATATTACGGTATCTTCGGCAGCTGTCGAATGAATGTTAAATGTTTCTTTTCAAGCCTCAACACTTACAACGTAAATTTCACAGAAGTACGCAAGCAGTAACACAAAACATAAAAATTCATCAACTTAGGCGTCAAAATGGTCCAGTTTAGACTGTGAAACCTTTGTCGAATTGCTTATTGGCAATAGCAAAACATACATATTCAGCACTTTCAGTTGTTCGTTAGAAGACAATGACTAGTCACACGTAAGCTCTTTAGCTCTAGTTTTAAACTTCCGTTCCATTTGCTTAGAAATTGGAAATTTTCTTTGCTCGCGTTTGTGCACATTCTATTTTCTATTAAGGTTTCGTTTGTAAAGTGACTTTTGGAAATGTCAAGTGAGCTAAATCTTCCAAAATGTGTAGTCTCCTTGTCTAGTATGATGACCAAATGCAAAAGTTAGTTTCCAACTGTAACACGTAATGGTATTATTTACAGGTGGTCTATTTAACACTCCCAGGTCAAATATGTCGGGAACACATTAAAATAGTTGAATTTGTAAAAAGTAGTTGCCAAAACTAGACTCCAATTGGCTATCGCAAATGAGTTTTATTACATTAAAATAGGGCTTCATTAAGATTTTATCTGTTTTTCGTTAAAAGAATATTAATGAAAATTTTATTTTTCGTGGAAGTCTCAAAAAATTAACGGTGTAACTGTAAGTAAGAATAATTTTAGATATTATTTTTTACGATGCTTTATTGATTTATGAAATGTTTTGACAGTAGTGACATTTTCTAATTGTCACAAAAATTAGCGTTCTTCAAACATTTGACAGTTAATATGTCAATTTTGGGAAAGATGACAAATTAAAACGCCAAAAAGTGTTAAGCATAACATCTGTCAAATATGAATAGCTTTGACGTTTAAGTATCATGGAAGCACAAATTTATCGGTTAAAAAGTCAATTTTAGAAAAATTTTATAGCAAATAAATTATGTTGACATCTAAATGTCACAATTTTGACTGTCAAAATGTGAATTTTTGATATATTTAACAATTAAAAAATCAATTATGCCTAGTTTTAACATCTAAAGTTACGTTTAAATAGGTACTTTTCATAATTCAAAGAAAAAAAATTAAATTACGCTTACTTTTTTTAAACACGAATACCTATGAAACCTTTACATTTTTGTAACTAATACAAATAATAAATGTGCATCAATTTTAATACTATTTCAGATAAAAAAGAAACAAACAAAAGATTTTGGCGACCAAAAATTTTTTTTGATCATAGCACCATATTTATTTTCACGTTAGATCACGATTTTAATGACTTTGAATCAATCGCATTCTTCAGCAACTGCTTCTTACAAACTTCAAACATCTTTATTTGACCTGGAAGTTTTAAGTAGCACAACCTGTATGTAATTAATAAGATATTCGTTATTTTCTAGTAAATATATAACACAATTGCTGGGAAAAAGTTCCAAATGGATATTTTTTTTGTGGAAATCCTTTATGGACATCGCCAGCTTGGTTCGAGCGCTGTGCGATAGTGTGGGACTCCCAGTTGGTAGTGCAAGATTGGTATACTCACTAAAACCACTCTTTTCACTCCTGTGGAACGCCGCCGGAACCGCCCAAACTTCCGCATCAGCCAACGTACAGGTGCTTTCTCAAATTAATCCTGCAGCAGCGTAACCTGCGTGGCTCGCTCCTCGGTTTCCTTCATTTTAATGATGGCCGTTATCATACAATGGTTGGTATTCCAGTTTTTCTCCGAGCTTATCATGATACTGGTAAGATTCTCCACGCGAATCTCAAAACCGGTCTCAATTGTGGCACTCATCCGTATTAAACTCCACCTGGGACAGTGGAAGACTATGTGCTCCGCCGTATCTAGCTCTCCGCAGTATGTACAGTGGTCCGCCGAGTCTTTCTTGAATCTCATGGCATATGCACGAAAGACCCCCCGAAAGACAAAGCCTGGGTCAGGAAGTAATCGGCTCGTCGAAATTGGCATTCATGCCACACCCGAACATGCGGTATTAGCCTTTTGGTCCACTGCCCGTTGCTAATGTTATCATTCCAGCGAGCCTGCCGCATGCATAAGGTTGTCGTTCTGGCATTAGTCCGTCCATTAGGAGTATAATCCGCATGCGCACGTTTTCTCTCCTTCGCCTGCAAGTCCACTGGCACGACCCCGGTTATCACCTGCAGCGCTTCTCCAGACACCGTTCTATAAGCAGACGCTACCCGCAAGAGCATATGTCTCTAGACTCTTCCAAGTATGTTCCGGTACTTTTTAATCCTCAGGACGCCGGACCCTATAGGGCCGCCGTACAGAATTAGGTTGTGCATAGCTGCACACAAGACAGCTCTTTTGCTGCTACTAGGACCCCCTATATTGGGCATTAGACGAATGAGGCTGGCAAGTTTTTTCTGACCTTTTTCAGCAGTGTGGACGATCTGTGGCCCGAAGTTGCCTCTGCTGTCAAAGATTACGCCGAGATATCTGACAGTTTTCTTTGGCGTGACTGTCGTGCTATTCAGGGTGAATACCACGTGGTCTCTCCTTCTTCCACCTCCAATCAGGACAGCTTCAGTTTTTTTCCGGCGCAAGTGTTAGCTTGTGCTTCTCCATCCAAGTGCCAATTTGCGTTAAGCATTCGTTCACGTTCTTCATGAGCACATCCTCGCTACTAGCTCCCATAATCAGCGCCAGATCATCCGCGAAGGCAATGGTTGCGGCGTCCACCACAAGTTCCAGGTCGAGGACCCCATCATACAGTATGTGCCACAGGGTCGGTCCCAGAACCGGGCCCTGTGGAACGCCAGAACCGACATTCATCAGCGCATCACGATCAGCCATGACCTTCCTGTTTCGAAGATAACTAGATATTATGTTAATCAAGTAGCTTGATATTCTTTTAGCACGTAGTTTTTCAATGATTAGATTGTGGCTAGCCGTGTTGAAGGCGTTTTTGACGTCGATGGTCACAAGGGTGCCCCACTTACAGTCATATTCTCTAATTATTTTGAGTGTCTCTTCCAGAGCACGGATGGTCGACTTCCCCTTCCTAAACCCATACTGATGGCTATGCTGGTCGCCTCTCTCCTCGATTTCCTTAACCAGTCTGTTCCTGATTAGAGTCTCTAACAGTCTGCTAATTGTGTTCAGCATGCATAGGGGCCGGTATGAACTCGTCATATCTGGGGGTTTCCCGTTCTTTTTTATTAGGATGACCTTAGCAATTTTCCAGGCACTCGGAAACTCACCAAATGGATATTAGAAATTAATTTTCAGGCAATACTAGACGTCAACGTTTATGGAATTATTTCCGTAGAAATACATACATATGTATATATACATGCTTTAAAAGTCTGGTTTATGTCGTTATCTCCTCGAACTATGATGATTTAACACAAAAAATCAGTCGTACCATGACTTTGCTAGAAAGTTTAAAAAATGTATTAATGAGTATGGTCACTAATTTAGTGATTTCTGTCATGTAGGCCCATGACAAGTTTAATATCATTCAATTTATTTAAAAGATTAAAAATTTGAGTCATGTAAGCCTAAACGAAGAAAACTATGAGAGATGTAGCGTCAGTATTTACAGTTCGCAATAATTTAAAGAATATAAAAGGTTTACGCTAATCTATTTATCGTTCCTCGAGTTTTCTTCTTTATTAACACTTACATATCTAACTAACCTTCTAAGTTTACATTTATGCTATTAAAAATAAAGATGATTTTTTTTATTCTCTCTTTTATACTTTGATGCTTGAAACATCTGAACATAAAGATTGTAACAATACAATATACCACAGTGAATAATTGTGATAGGCTGTACTGTATTTTTATCCTACATCACTGTTATGTATGTAGCGTTAAATAGGACAACGAAGTTTTGTTGTGCTATGAAAGTTTTTATCAGGAACAATTATCGGTATATACAGGGTGTATCATAAGGCTTCGAGCGCTTTATGGAGGTGATTCTTGGTGTTATGTCGAGCAAAAAATGTAAATACAATAATTGAATGACATTTATAATTGAGGAGTTACGGCAATATGAAGAAAACAGAAAAAATAGCATTTATTGCGAGATATCACTAACAAGAATGAAAATTATAGTTAGTATAAACACAAATTTAAAACAAATTTCAAAATTTCCTCCCTGCACCTGAAGGCGTTCGTGCCTTATTGTCGCGGCGGCACCTGGAGTGCGTTGAATCAACTCTTCTCGTGTTTACACCCTAACCTTGTTCACGATGTTTGCATCCACCCGTAGATACAGTAATCTAGGGGTGTTAAATCAAGCATCTGGCAGGTCAATTGATTGGGCTTCAGCAGCCAATCGATCGATGGGGGAATTCCTGATTTAGGGTACATTTGGCGTTTTGTTTCTAGAGATACATCTGCAAGAAGCTGCGGCAATTCTTTTTGTAAAAAGTGAACGTACATCGCACCAGTTAATTATATTTCCCGGGAGAATGAATCAGTTGGTCATACTCAAAACACACATATTGACACTGAATCTGTGTTGAAAATTATATTCTACCGTGGCATGGGGATTTTCATCCGCCCAAACATGTTATGGCTGTTGTTTATTCCATCTCTTGTAAAGTATCCTTCATCAGTGATCATTATGAAGGGATAGCGCTGCTGATTTTCAGTTAACCAGTTACAAAAGTGTAAATGGTGGACATAATCATGTGGTTCTAAATATTGCACTTTTTGCACAATGTGCAATGATAAATTGGGCAGCGAGGGGTCATGTACTGGAACCAGTACTACGCTCGACTGCATTAAGGATGTTTTCCTCTCCTTAACCCTGAGGATTTCTTTCGGTCAAGAATACCAATTTCTCGAAATGTTCGATATGTTCCACTAAATGTCTTGGAACTGGGAGTCCAACTGTTAGGATACCGATGGTAATATTCGGCAGCAGTAGCTTTCGTATTACCGTCACTAATGCCCAACTAAAAGATAGCGACAATAGTTTGCCTGTCATAGTTCTTGTTTTCCAGAAACAACCCCCACCCCCTATATTTTTTTAAATTTTTGTCGTTATCTTTTAATACTCATAAAACAGTTATATATTTGTCTTAAGTAACTTCTTTTTTATATGTCATAGTTTTGGAGATATTAAAGCAAATAGCGAAAGGTAGTGTTGGCTCTTGGTAGCCTCCACCCCCGAAAACGGGCGATTTAGCATCTATAAAACTTGCCGTTGTTCTTATACTGCATCAGTCTACAAACCCACCAAATTTCATTTAAATCGGTCACCACCACTTGCCTGTGTTTCCTTGTTAGTGATAGATCGGTTGTCCTGCGAACACATGTCTAGCCACCATTCGCTATAAAGCATTTCGAAAATTTGTTATAACTTCTTAATTATGGGTCATCCCATTACTGTATTTACGTCTCTTGGTTAATGGAGGTGATTCCTGATATGGAGCAGGAATCACCTCCATTAACCGGGGAAAAACCTCGTGATACACCCTGTATATGTCGTTTTATATTTGAATCTAAGGTGAAATTGTTCTGACTTTTTCTCAATACACATATTTGAAGAGCTGCACTCACGCGACACATAAGTTTTCTTTTCACTTCGAAACTACCTTCCGCATATAACATTCAGTATCGATTGATAAAAAATATATTCTGGCCTTTGCAACACGGTGAAAATTTTTCGTTCCTAACTTTTAAAAGAAGCAAATTAGGAAAAAATCTGAAGGAAGTTTCCAACGCCTAAACTAATTTTCGTTTATATAATGCGAAGAAAACAGTGTAGAGGCGACGAAAAAATTACTGGAAACATCGCATCTTGTGACATCGTAAAATTTAATAATATAATTTACAATCGCTGTTTAACATCTAGCGCTTGAGGAGCAAGTAACCCTAATGACATTATTATATTTATTGTATGAAATGAGGATATTTAATTTAGATAACGTTATTTATGATTTTACAAAGTAGGTAATAATCATTACCATCAAGTATGTTAATATTACGACGTACCCTTAATGAAATTCAAATTAATATTGGACGTAAAAGTTATAGAAATAATTATCTTGCATTTCGATTCACTTTTTAAAAATTATTAATTATTACGGAAACTGATTGAGCTCAAAATGTATGAATTTAGATAACAAATTAATTATTTAGAAGCTCTTATTATCCACACGCATTTTTTCATTCTATGGTTGCTATAATTGAATAACTGTAATTGGATTTACAACTGCAAAATTAAAATGCATTGCGCTTAATACCGGTATTCTATTTTCTCCTATAACTATTTTGCGTTTAACTTAAGTATTATAACTAAAACTTAAATAATTAATTTATCATTGACTGAGGTATAAAAATGTTTAATAAGTTGAATAAACACACCGTTTATGTCATACAATCTATGGTAAACATCATATATAACATCAATTTTAAAATGACGATATACATCCTTGAATATCCACTTATTTCAAGTTTATTTTTAGTAAGGACATTAATTTCTCCTCCTACTTCTCCTCTAATAACTTTTGCCAATACTGCTACCTACTACAGATAACAACGGACATAATTAACTTCTTATTGACTGTTCATAAATCTAACGGATTCGTAACCTTCAACTTTCAATTGCACTTTTAAAAATAGGTATGTGTACTTGTATATGTATGTATATATACATACTAGTCATATTTATTTAATCTTATTTAAACTTTTTTTGCCTTCAATTAAACCTTATAACAATATATGTATATGAAATACACACATACCCATATTTACTTGCACAGAGGCTTAGTCCACGCTTAGTTACAAATAAATGAAAAGTAAATATAAAAAACTTTTATTAATACCAAGATTTTGCAGTACCATTTGGTGTATTATCATCCCTAAGTGGAAAGCACATTTTTGATGAATTTTCACAGTACCTATTTACAATTAGCAAGTTATTTTCACAAAATGTTTACTTGTATTGATCACGGGTTTAGTAACTATGCTATTACTTAGAAGATAACGTTTCATAATTAATCGTGAAATTTTTATTTCAGTTTTACCAAATTTATTCAATTGTCTTCTACTTAACAAGATCAAAAAAATATTCTGGTTTCTGGTTATTTCTGATCTTACTAGTATACCTTTAAATTACATATTTTACTCTTATGGCACCATGTTGAGGCCCACTGATTTTGTAAATCTCTTGTGTGGTGTTATTTTACGAGTTTTTTTGGTATATCTGGGTATGCTGGTACCAAACTTTCAGCCACTAGCTATTTTATGTAAATTTAAAATGTATATATAGTCACAACCATCCCTCAAGTATAACTTCACAAAAGTGTAAACCATAAATTATTATTTCTGGTACCAACTTTGTCCTCCCATCTGCAGGGTTTGACTTTTAAAAGATGCCGAAAAATATGTTTCAGAAATTATCAAGTGCATAAATATCAAGTTTTGGGAGTTAAGTTTTAAGAAAGACCAACAAAACTGTAGCATTAATTAACCAACTTTTAAGTAAATTTGTCCGTAAAACAATAGTCTTTTTTTCAAACAGGCAGTGTCACCCCTTCCGGAAATCTCCCATGAGGGTTGAGTTTTAAAGAATGGCAAAGCACTTGTTTCATTAATTGTGTCAAATTGCATTAACACCGAGTTTCATGTAAAACTATAATCATATTACATATGTATTTCTTATGCAAACTTTAACACCTTTAATTGTCATTCACCTTATTTCACCTTCTTATAGGTGAATTTTAAATAACGCTGAAGCAAGTGAGTCATAAATTGTAATAGAATAGCGTCAATCTAGCGTTTTGACCAAATATAATATTATTTCCAATATAAAATTTATCATGGCCGTTCATTGCCTTATGGGTGGAATTTCAAATAGTTTTTTTCTGAACTGATGTTTAGAATATAAAATTAATACCATCATCTAACATTAAGGACATTAAGGAGTCCGTCGGGGCAAAGTCTTCAGAAGTACTTCTGAAGTTACGCGACAACTCCCAGAATACATATCTACTATGGATTACGGTCGTGAAAGCCTACACTCAACTATTTTTCAGATTTTCTGTCACTTTAAATGGTGTAGATGAATTATCCTCAACATAAAGGTATGTTTATGAAAGTTATTGTTTAGATATTATTTGTAGCCTAAATAACCTCACCACAATAGCAGCTATTCATCAATAATCAATGATTCTTCGCGCATATGATAATAACTGCAGTTAACAATTATATTTCTAATTTCAGCTAATGTTAAATCTATCCTCACAAGTGGCTTCCTTATTATTTACAAACTGCCAAGATATTAGAAAACAAAATCTATATTTAAAAATATGTAATACAATAAATTTATTTTGAAATACATAATCCTTGATCGAATATGTAGATAAGCGGAGTGGACTCATTTAGGATTTCTGTGCAGAGATAAAGATTACAGAATCTTTTTATAGCAATACGAAACATGTTGCATGAAAAAACGTTTTTTAGTTTCCTGTTCCATAACCAGCACATTATTCCATAGTGTAGTATATTATTTGCATTATCAGTAGCAAATTACTATTCTTTATCGTCATAATTGTCATAATCTCATTTTATAGAATCATCAAAATTTTCACAAAATTTATTTTTAAACTTAAAATTTTGCGACTAAGTTTTAAATTTTGTAGCATTTTTATATACAATTTGATGTAATTGTCTTCTTACGTAGATATGCGTAAATATAATAGTACCTAGTGTGATGGGCAAGGGGATTATTAATCCTTTGGTTTTATCTTTTTTATTTTAGTGAGTAGAATTATTATTTTTTTTGTATTATTTATATTTATAATAATGTTATGTACTATTGTTACGATTACATAAAAAATAAACTGTAGAATCTTTATATCGTGTGTTAATAAATAACCATCTTATACATTCAATTTTATAAAATGCCTCCCATCTAAAGTATGTCTAATTAAGCAATATAGAATGTTATTAGTTATTATGAATGCGATTGCTCAAGGTATTATCGTTCACCTCAGGAAGTACCCGAGCTCTACAGTTAACCAGGCAAATAGTAAATCAGTGATTAACGGTCTGCCGGCACCCTTCAAAATAGGAAATTAATTCAGTTAATATGTCCCCCATAGTACATAATATGTACATATATACATATGTATGTGATTTTATCTACATATATACTTATATGCTTCACTATTACGAAATATTTAATTAAACAGATAAATACAGATTTGTATTAAGAGCCTTACTAACGCACACGCTTTAAGATAGCGTTGGCAACGGAAACCAATGTTGTATACATAATTAGAAACCGTAGATAATTAATTATCAGCCTACCAGCACAAAATAAGATGAATACGTATAGTAACAGCAGTTGTGTGAATCAAACTAGCAATTCGAACGATTTTAATAGCTCATGATAAATTACCATCCCAGTTTTAATATTGTCAACAGCTAATACATATGTGTATGTACATTTAAAGTAATTATAAGCACGTGGAGAACTAGTACGGCATAAAATTTTTAATATATATTTCCGGAGGAGCTGGTACTACTTGACGGATACTGTAGCACAACATTTATTCTCTTTTTGCGGCGATTTAATTTACATGAGAGGACAGGTTTATTCGTATGCACGACTTATTAGGTAACAGGAAATGACGTAATTTTTGCAGGAACTCGTGCTAATATTGACACTGATGTCATGTCGCCGTAAAGTCGTTTTATTTTTGCAAGCTAATATGAAGTGTTGTACCTGAAGTAATTTTGCGCGTAGAACAAATATGAGACCACAATCGTTCTTTGCTGAAAGTGATATTACCTGATCAACACTGAAAGGTAAATAGTGTAGGTATCGTTTGTATTTAAACAGGTGAGTCATGGTTTTTGAGGTACCTGTTGGTTTGTTATGTTTACAGAGTTCGTTTCTCATCTCAGCTTAGTACGAAATTCTTAACTTAAAAGTTTGCAACTTTTCGAAAAAAGAATTGATTGAATCGGTCCAACTAAAGAAGACTAAAAGGCAAGAAAATGTATTCCATAATCTTGGATTGATAATTATGTTCATTTTTTTATTATTTAATGCAATAACTGTACCTACTAAAATAGTTACTAATGAAAACAAAATTGTATCCTTATTTGTAAGCAACCCAAACTTAACAGAAAACGCATCATGTATTCATTATAACGAATTCAAACTGAACACGACTCATGACCGCGTCAAGTGAATACAAAATAAGGCGTGATTTACACTTGAAGCTCGCGCGAAGCTCCGACAACAATCATCAAGTTCGTTTTCGGATAATTGTGACAGCGATGTGTAGTTGTTTACCATGCACTCGTAACTACATGCTCCTCGTTCTTGCTTCGCATACTAATTGTGGCGATGATTTCAAAAGTCACATACTAAATGAATCGACACCGCAATAGTAAAAGTTGTGTAGAGAAGAAAGACAACTAGATATATTTGTCATGGTCAACGTCCCCTTTCGATGAATATTTTGCACAAATATTTTTAGTATAATAATTTACAACACATAAAAGTTTCCTGTCGATGCATACATACAATACTAATGAGACGTTTTTATGGGAAAAATACATACTGCTATGGGAAGTTCAGTTAAATGCAATTTTTTCTTTTGTTACTTTCTTCGTAACGTTCTCGGCATGAGTGCTGACATATAGGTAAATTTGATTTCTATTTTTTGAATAGTCGATGAAATCCATTGACAAAGCCATGTAACACTATTCAGATACTAAATAATACTGTAACAGCTGTACCAGCAGTCTCGAGAAGCAATATAACTTGAGGAGGTGTTGGAATTGCTCGCATTATACTCAAAGACCTATCAATAAAGATTTTAAAAATAAATTTTCCAATAGTGAAACAACTTTACTTATTAGATGAAATTACTAAAAACATTCATTCGTATTAAATAAAGGGTTCCACTGTGACCTCGTACTATGTTGGTGGATAAACCAATCATAACTGGGAAGATTTCAAATTTGAGAACATTAGAGAATGGGACATAAGCACAGCTGGAATTGATTCTCTAGTCAATTTATGGCGTATGAAACAATTTCAAATAGAATATTGTGAAATTGTATCATTTTGCAGAAAACTTCACGGTGATACCACTGCACAAGGTGGTCGTAAAATGTCAATACTTTTTCAATATGACCAGTTCTACTAACTTTGTCCTAGTCATTCTTTTCAAAAATGTTGGTCCAAAAATGCGAACGAATTGGCATGCTAACCGAGTAATTAACGATTACCCAGAAATCTTTTACGAAACTCTGTCTAAACCCAGAGCTCTTCGCATTGGAATTTTACCAATTGTATTAAGACCAACCGCTAAAGAAACACACTTGCCATTGCGATATGTTAAAAAGAATCGTTGTTGGTTGTCTGGTATTAAATTTGCATATTGCCCAATTAATGCAATCCATTCGGGCTTGATGATTGCAAATGTATGGCTGTTACCTGTATTTGTTTCTGGAATTGTTACGATAAGTAAATTTGATTTAAATTCTATGTCTCGCAATGACATTTTGCAAAGTTCTTTACGTCGACACGCTCCAGAAATATTCATTATTAATACAGCCTATAAATACATGTGGTGTTTTATGGACTTAAAATACACGAAAATGACTTTACTTTCATTATTAGGAACAAAGAATTTGGTGCTTTAACAATAAATTTAGTAATTTGTTCTTCGCTTAATACTGCTGATTTTTTAGGCTGAAGTTGTTTCTTTGTCTGTTTTAAATATGCTATGAGTTTCGCAGATTTGGATATATCTGTATTATCATATATTATTAAGCATGATTTTAACATGAAATAAATCGACCATAATGATTTATTTGATTGTAAATTTTGAAAATAAACTAATAAACAATTTTTGGAGTATTTTTTTATATTTTTAGGTCTAGTCCAAGTTATGAATTTAGTGGTTTTGTATACGCCTTTTGATTTTATGGGTAATAAATTATCTACTGCTATATTGGCAGCTTCCCGAATTTCAGGGGGTGTACATTCTATGTCATTATCAGAATTCATGTTAGACAGGTTTTAATTTTGTATTGAATTTTCTGAATTTGAATTTTAAATTAAATGTCACTTCAAATAATCAATACTGCCAATTTTTTAATTAATATCAAGGGATTTGTAGTGTGTTATAAATGAAAACGTATTTAATGATAGGTATTATTGAAGTACTCGTACAAAACATACTGTACAAACTTTGTGCGTGAAACATTTCGCGAATTCGTGTCGGCTCGCGCTTTAAACTGGCCACTCATTCGCGAAATATATTTTCACGCACTTGGCTCGTAGATAACTATTAAGTTTGTTTAGAACGCTGTTATATTTATTCTAAACTGGCAAAATACTTTAGAAACATTTTTGATTTTGAAGCTACTATACTAGCTCCATTTAGAACTTTTCTTTATTTTGTAAAAGTTGCGGATAATTTAAGTCAATTTTGTTTTATTCTGCATAATTTCCAACTACTGCGTTGGTAGACCCTAGATCCACAGACACTTATATAATTCACAAAAATTAAAAGAAAGTTTTTACCATTTTCAGCAGCTTTATGTCTTTTCTTTCTCATTATTCAATCAATATTTCCTCATACGTTGCAAAATAACATTTTAGATACTTCTAAAATATCTCGACAATTTACCGAAAATATTTACGCAGAATCTCTATTAAATATATTCAAAGAATTGCTGGAAACCAACACGTCATACGCAGCAATAATTCACACGAGAAAAATTCCAAATAAAGTAATGTTTCATCCGCAAAGAATGTAAATGACATTCGACATTGTAGAATTCTAAGAACGTAGCGTATGTTGATTATTAACATTTACATAAATCTAATCCATTTCCTCCTCTAAGCAACAACAGAAACATGAAGCAATTAAATTTGATGAGTGTGATTTTATCTGTTATATTTTTTCTGTGCAATGCGAGATACTCTATACATATTCGTATTCTATGAACGACTTTATCCATCTACCATCAAAGACATCTATGCTACAGCACAGATGCTACGTTACAATGCCAACGTGCCAAGAGGAATACAGACATGAAATATTTAAA
Source organism: Popillia japonica (assembly GCA_004785975.1). Taxonomy (NCBI): domain Eukaryota; kingdom Metazoa; phylum Arthropoda; class Insecta; order Coleoptera; family Scarabaeidae; genus Popillia; species Popillia japonica. The sequence continues at coordinate 40,815 of ML219396.1, read as the reverse complement.
CTATAAGTACGTACATACATATACATGATAGTCGTCAGTTGTGTTGTCAAGTGAAACGATTTCCTGATTTGTACTACGGGTGTTGACCTAAGTGAATATCTCGGACCGATCTCCCTGCTTGAACAACCATAACTACTCAGAAAGTAACAGTTATTAGAAAGATTAAATGCTTGCCATATATAAATTAACATTCCACAGGCGATATATCTGAGCCCCCTTTTCTCCATAGTAGTATTTATAACAGCTATGAAATTAGAAGGCGGTGTTGGTAATATACTGCGCACGGAAGAAAAAGACTTATGGAACTAAATTAGATTTTACGGGGGTATATCTACATACATGGAATTTATTTTGTATTAAAATTTTCATTATGCTACACTATCATCAGCATTATCGATGTAAAATATAATAATGAAAAGTATTTAAAATTATCTTACATCTTGGTCTTTTTTCAAACTGTAAGATTAGTTTTAGCACAAACTTGTCTCATAGATATTCACCAATTACACAGTTTGAAACTAGATGTGTGTGATTTCGCAGAATAAATAATAATTTTCTTCAAGTAAAATGTATAAAACCTTGATAATGTGACTAATAATAAAGAAGAATTGAGCAATTATTTTGGTTTATTCTAAATATACGATATACTCCGAGTAATAGGAACTCTGTTCAAATAAGGTGTACATTTTTAAATTAGCTGTATTCAAATTCATTCTTTATTCTATCGATAATATAGATATTCTGCTCGTAAACCATGCACTAGACACTAAAGGGGATCCCAATAAGAATGCACAATTTAATTTGCATTTTAGTTACTTGAACATTTTAAACATTTTTATGCGCAACTTATCAGTATTCACCCAAAATTCGTTAAAAAACTCTTAATCCTTTAGCAAAATTGTTTATGCCATTTGCTCACATTTCTGGGTGAATTTCCAATAACGGGCTTGATTTGACTCTGTAACTTATGGATGGTCCTCAGATTATTCGCGTAAGTACGTGATTTCAGATAACCACAGAGAAAGAAATTACATGGCACCATGTCGCTTGAACTTGGCGCGCAGTATGGCAGGTGGCGCCATCTTGTTGGAACCACTTATTTTGGGTGTCTACGCCGTCCAATTCGGGCAAATTTACCATTCACCGTAACTGCGTTATCGGCGGCATTTTAAAAAATGTACAGCCTAATCACACCACGTGCCCAAAAGGCACACCATACAGTTGCTCATTGTGGATGCATCAACTATTGAACTGTTATGCGAGGATTCTCGTCTTCCCATATCCGACGGTTATTGACAAAGCCGTTCAGATGAAAAAGCGCTTTATTAGTGAAGATAACATTCTGTGTGAATCTCTTATATAAGTTTTGATTTTCCATCGTCAAATCGGCGAATTGAAAGTTGTAAATGATCGTCTAGCTATATCTGTTGCATCAGTTGGGCCCTCTAGGGATGAAGAGTAAGCTCCATTGTCAGAATTCGTTACATGGTGCTCTTCGACGTATCCAATAGCTGTGAACTATGGCGAATTGGAGTTCGAGGATTTCTGGGAACACTTTCATGTACTGCAGCAAAATTTTCAGCAGATCGGCCAATATGATTCTTTCTTGATGTCTTTACATCAGCAACTGAACCGCGTTGTTCAATTTTTTTACAAACAAATTACACGTAATCTTCGAAGTGTTTCCACTGTTCTTGAAATAACTTCTGACAATGACACCGCCTTCGAGAGTAAGGCAATTCATTTTCACTAACCACAATATGTCTAGTTGAAAGCTGAGCAAAAGCGCCAGTTGCCATTCGACCGGTACAAAAATGATGCTGTTTTTGAATGGTGCATTCTTATTGAGACACCTTATACACTAAAATTATCAATGAACTATGTAAACTGTATATGTTCATATGTAATTTGCAAAAATTAAACTAAAATACGGAGTTGACATAAAGTCAGATTTTATTATGAAAGCTTTGCTCTTGTAAAGCCCCGCGTTGATGTTATTTGACGATAAAATAGCGCTCCTCATGTGTACGTTCGACAAACAATCAAATCGAATTGAATCATCATTACCCATTACCCAGATGTAACTACCGCATTAAACCATTACACATACTATATAGACCCACATATATGCCCCATTTTAACGTTTTTCTTATTACTCAACATTGTGTATGGAACTTCTTATCCACTTAATCAAAGCCTCTACAGGTTACTGCCACATAGGTATATGTACATACATATACATATATCTCCAACAACTTGAAGTATTAGATTATTTCAAGCAGTGTGATTGTTAATATCGAGCATTTTTCGATTAAAAAAAGTAGTTATAACACAGAAAAAAATATTGGGATCCTCCCTCCTAAATAATTTTAATAATTTATTTGAAAACGGGGTTATTTCGAGTTCTTGTTTGTCTTTAATAACATAATAACGCTTTCGTTTGGAAAGGCATTACTAATAATAACCAAATAGTTATGGATAGTTGGATCATTGTCTCCTTTATACGTACATAATTTCAAATTAATTATTAATAAAAATATTTACAATGTATTAATCACTGTTACACACTCCTAGAATTAGAAAGTATTATAAAGTACAGCATTTTTTTTTGAATTACTGGTATGTCCGATTGCTATGAGTTAAGAGTTCAATTGGAAGTATTCTAAGCAATTGCACAGCAGCTAGTGCAAATGGACGCACGAAAAATGACACTCTGTTCAGAAGAGTTCTGTAAGATTCTACACTGAGCCCAACACCTTCTTCTTCTTGTATATATCAGCAATGTGGACACCATTTGCATGGAAGCACAAAGTTTTTTAATAATTTCGCAGTGATGATGTAAAGAAGGTAGTATGGTCGGATGTCAAAACTTTCATAGAAGCAAGAAACCATACTAGTGCAGGAATCTTTAAGTCTTTGTGTATGTTTTTGATAAATCAAATAGTAGATAATACATAACTTAATAATACTGTTAACGTTACAAGCAATAACGTACAACTAATGCAAAATTAATTTATTTAGATAGATTTTATGTAGATATTGATTTATTTCACAAGTTCTTTGAGTTGTGTTAAGAGAACTGTCTTACCAAGCATATTTTACAAAAATTTTATTCGTGAACAAAAATTTAGCAAGGAAAAATGTTGGCCAAAAGCGTGAATCGAAAGTATGTGCAAAGGGGATGATCTAAATTTAGAAACTGATATAACCGTGATCAAGCTTAGAGTCGTGTGCCAATAAGGGATGCCCTACTGGCTTTAAGCCGTACCTAATGAAACCTCATAGGCGGCTACAATCATGCCATGCGCGGCAAACCATCACAGCCCTAAGCTAAATGTTGATCTAAAATTTAAACAGCATAGGAAAACAATGTTATAAAACAATCCTTCTGTAGATATGGCAAACTCCTTCTTTTCTTTCGTTCACAATGTTAATATTCGTCTAGAATAAACTTAGTGCTGCTAAGCATTATTTTGTTTTTGAAACTTCCATCAAGTATCTAAAACTATGCATTCTTTATGGAAATACATATGTATATGATGTATGTATGTAGGATAGAAGACATCATCTTATAAGAATATTAATTTGGCTGTTGGTGAACAAACTTAATTTGGAAAATATATTTAGTGTACTTGGAGATGATGCACCTTCATACTAGGTGGTGAAGAATTGAACTTGATGTGGACGAACAGCTTTCAAACATGAGAAAGGTGCTGGTCGCTTCCAAACTTTATGCAACCAGGAAAATGTTGGTCATGTATGGGGCTCGATTAAACAAGATAGTCGGTGAACTACTAGAGATAACAAGCTATTTAAACAGTACGTTTGGAACAATAATCAATGACTATTTAAAACTTCATAAGGTGCCTGCAAAATGTGTCGTCCGAATTTTGACAAGCAAACAAAAGCGGAAGACAATTACGACATCAGATGTAACTTTGAAATTTCTTAAGTGATCCAAAAAAATTTTGGATCGCATTGTCACCGCTGATGAAACCTGGGTTCACCACTTCAATCCAGAGTCGAAAGTCCAAAGCAAGGAGTGGCGACATCAAGGATCTCTACCACCGTGCAAGTTTATGGTTCAACCATCAGCAGGAAAGATTATGGCCACCATTTTCTGGGCAGCTAAGAGAGTTTTATTAATTGATTACGTGGAACGACGCCAGACATAAACGGTCCAGTACGACGCTGCACTGGTTAATCAACTTCGTGATTCCATCAAACAAGAAGGAAGAGAAAATTTGGCGCATGGAATCTTGTTTCATCAGGATAATGCTGGACTGCACAAGATCTTTCTTGCGTTAAATGCAATTAACAATGCCGGTTTCGAGATGATGGAGCATTCAATATGCTCACCTGGCCTACCTCCTAGTGATTTTTATTTGTTTCCAATATTTAATATCGATTACGAGGTTATGACAACAGGGTAAGAATTCTTCTGTGGTCGAGACCCCAAGTTTTTAGTTAATGTAGGTATAGGTAAATATCTTAGATAAATGGAATAAGTGTGTTTAAGTGCAGAGTGAGTATCTTATCAATAAACAGGCTTTAACTTGCCCCATTTACCGATCAGTTGCATTACTATTGGCAACAATAGTTTATATTCGATTTTAATTTTAAACATCTGCTTCTTTCACAAAATAAAGAAAAGTTGTAGGCATATATCAATCTGATAGGTATTAACATTTCAGTCTTGAAATATTATATAGAGAGATTCCGCTATTTTACTGCATCTCTTAGAAGATTAATTATTGCCAGACGTTTTATATAAAGGCACGAATTAGATTATAATATCAAGCAAACTGATTACAAGTTTATTTTCCAACACAAAATAGTTCGGCGTAAGTATTTATATCTCGAAATAACTAGATAAGAATAAAATATATTTTAAAATTCCTTACTTACTACGCGATAAGCAACAGGTATTAAAGAGAATTAATGTTTTACGCTCCTTAATTATGTCGCAATAAATGTGTTCTTTACAACGGTTGTTTCCTGCTTTCCAACTTTTACAGCTCTTTTATATAATGTCTACTTCTACACTGCTCGTAACTTTTTTATAATCTGAGATTATTATACTACGAACTATTGCAGTTACCTTTATACTGGATCGCATAAATTCTTAATTTGGATCGTTTACTAATTGTTTTAATCTCTGTATAGGTGTATTCCTTCTACGTGATAGGTTACTCGTCTAGTCTCTTGTTGATATCTCCAGATTGTGGTTATTCTCATTCATTGCATACAACGCTTTTAAAGTGAGATCACTTCTAAATATAATAATACTCTGTTCGTCGAACGTGGGGGAATATTATTATAGCAGTATTATGATTGGAAATTCTCTCTGATGCTGGAAGTGTATATGCGCCTTTACGGAATGTGAAAGTACCTCAAATGTTATTTTCGGTATTCCTTATTCACGCGAGCATCTGCGGCTGCCTAATTATGTGCTGATTGATAGAATAGTATAATATAGAAAGTAAATTCAGTTTCTGCGAAAATGTAAACTGTGAAAGGTTATAATTTCAAACTTTATATCCAATCAATCTTAAAAAGAACAGATAGCTATAAATCGTGTCGAAATGAGTCAGGTATAACTCTAATATCTTACTGCTATAGTTATGCCTGCATATAAATCGACTTTATGACAAATAATATGTTCATACAAACTCAATTAGGTACCCTGAAAGAAGAAAATAGTCTTCCACGAAGTCCAATTGCCGGAGGCTACACTCACTATACGACTCAGCATGTTGTTAGCGCCAATTATACCGTACACAACGTAAAACTATGTCGTAAATTCATTATAAGAAGAGTAAGATCCGCAGATGCTAGCGTATAACAATGTACCCGTTTGTATAATAATTCAAATTTGTCTCTCCACCGCTAGGTCGGTCATTATTTAAAACTCACCGTTAAAAATTTAAAAACGGTTATTATAGCTAATTTTCGGCTATCCAAAGCAATTTTTCCATGCTAACAGAATGACTAGAGAATGTTGTTCAAGCACTATTGAAACCACTTAAAAATAAGAATACATAGGTACGGGGTTTGACAAAATTGTTGTCGAGATTATTATCCAACAAGCATTGCCTTGTTAAGAATTTACAATAATAATACCTTCATGTTATTCTGCTTTGATAAAACATTGTACTTTATAAATTTAGTTTTGCTTAACTTACAAAGGGAACACCAGAGTTGTGCGACACGAATCTTGAGTCTCTATGTCTCTATACTACTATGTTATAGACGGACCTCCACTGAGTATCTAGGTACGAACTCTTATTCTAACGTGCCCTAATTTTTGAGAAAAATCAACGTTGTTTATCGCGCTCTTTATATACTGTTAATGTTGGTCTCCGTACAAATAAGCGTTCGTAGCGCAGTGGACTAGATGTATGCCTACGCCCCCTATGCCCCTGCTGACTCACGTTCGACTCCTGCTAATAATGTTTTTTTAATGTTACTGTGCACCATTTTAACAATTGTATTTAATGCAAATTATTCATAAAGTATATTTTTCGCTCCTGCCTTCCTGTCAATGATTAAATACGCGTGGCCTGCGTCAAAATTATTAGTCGAATGTTAACGAAATGTGCTTTCCCGTGCTACTTATGTGACGGTGCGTTTGAAAAAAAAAATTCGTGTATAAAATTAACCGGATACTCGTCGACTTTATCGAGTTCTGGCGTATCGAGCAAAGAAATTGATACACAATGAACTAAGTTTATTATATTATTCGCGACTGTGAAATTTAAAATACACGTCATAACGCAGATTTGCTTCGATTTTATTTTTTAATAAATTTATCATGCCGAAAGATATCATTTATGAATAATTTGCATGAAAAATTATTGTTAATATTGAGCACAATAAAATTGAAGAAATAACTACTGGCAGGAATCGGGCGCGAGCCACCAGGGTCGTAGGCGCACATCTAGTCCACTGCGCTACGCTCGCTTACCTGTACGGATACCAACATTAAGGGTATATTAATTACTATAATATATTTAGAACAGCCAAACAATGTTGATTTTTCTCAGAATCTAGGGTGCGAGCATAAAAGCTCATACGTGGGTACCCAGGGAAGGTCTCTCTATAGCATAGTTGAGACTCATCAAGATCCGTGTCGGCCAACCCTTGTGTTCCCCTTGTTAGATTTTTAATAATTCATTATGGTTGGCACTAAGATATAACAAAGTTCTGTACTTTACGTTAATTGAACAAGAAGATTTTCCAAATTGTCGTCATGAGAATTCGTGCTTAAAAACCATTACCATACAAACACCTTCAATGATTTTTTTCATTATATGATGCGAATAGTTAAAAGCATTGTCAATTCGTCCATAAGATGAAGATACAGACGTTGAAATTTGTTGCAATTAGAATATGTCGACTTGAATTCACCAAGTATTTCATATCCCATTCCTCCGCCAGTATAAACTGTGACCATAAAATTTTTCAACTCTTTTAGCAACAGTATATTGCAACCAATTAAGCGGTGGTTTTTATTCTGAAACTAGATTGGAATTTAAGTCCATTATTTTTGTTTGGTTCCAGTGTTTAGAATCAGATAGAACTTACGTTAAATTTTATAGCCCACCAAGGATTTTGTCCTCTCGATTACACATTTTGATAAGGTATCATGTATATTGATATGTAATTTTCAGTTTTAGACTTCCAGATGAACTACCCACATTTTATAACGAATCATCTAAAAAATCATAATTAGAATATACTGTCAAAATGTAAATGCTTTAATACATACTTCAGCCGCTTCCACGTACCTAATGACATTGATCAGATTTATTATTTCACATTCAAACTGAACGAACGTTTGTGTCAAATCTCTCTGAGCTGTGGTTATATTCAATTGTAAAAATAGTATACAGTACAGAGCAGAAAGCATATATAGACAGGTCTCCTCCCACGCTATTGTAAACTAAACGTACACCTATGCAGGCTTGGAATACCAAATGATGCCGAATCTAGATTTTATGGAGAAAAAGATGAAACATCCATCCATCTACTCTCAAACTGCTCTTCGATGTGCAACTTAACGGCCTTACACGTAGGATCTCATGAAATTGAAGAGGAAGTACTACCCAATCTTGTGCCCTCCGGCATCCTGCACTTTCGAAAAGAGATCAGACTAATTGGCCAGTTGTAAATACAGGGTAAATAGGGACATAATAGATCTTTCAGGTCTTCGAGTATCGTCACCCTAATACCACATACATACATACATTCGTACAAGTCTGAAAGTAAACGGCAACTGGCAACGGCCAATCCCAAAGTGCATGGCTGATTTTCATGAAAGAATATTTTGAATTCGTGCTTGGCTGGATGGTTTCGAGAATACTTCAATTATTCAAAGATACTGGTAGTGTCAGTCAAAAAACTGGGAGCTAGCAGAATTTTTTGATGAGAGAATAGTATACAGTACAGAGCAGAAAGCATATATAGACAGGAATCCTCTCACGCTATTGTAAACTAAACGTACACCTATGCAGGAACACTGACGTTTCATATTCATCTAGGTCTTGTGAATTAAACAAATGCGATCTTGTGTATGGCCATCCATCACGTAAACTGGAAGAATTAAAAAATCGCATAATAGAAACATGTGAGGAAATTAACAACACCGCAAATGTTACATAAAAATGTCAAATAAGTGTCATATGGAAGCTCCTAAAGTACCAACCAAAAACGTTTATATCTACAGTTCAGAATCTCCTCTAATTAGGATATTTTTTTCATTTTATTTTACTAACCATACTTTGACATATTTCCAATGTACCTACTCAGTTGAGTATCTCTCAAGACAAGTGAAGTATAAATAAATAAAAGCCCCCAGAAAATGCACCTACTTTAGCAACCATCTAACTACTCCGGCGAACCTCGTACATACCTAATAAGCATTCAACAGTAGTCTCCGAGCTATGAGTAACTTCTTCGACCAAACCGAAAATACTCCATCCCTAGAGATACAAACTATACAACTAATTACTGCGATTACAGATACCCGCGGAGATATATAACTGTGTTAGTTTCCAGACAGACAGCGCCTATTATGCCCTAGGTGGTAAATTCTTAGTGCTCGCTCAATAGGTATCGGGAATTATTGTAATTGCAGGAAAAGTCTCTGCAGTATTTCAAATGTTATTCTTGCGGAAACCTACAATCATCGAATGTACTGCATTTAATTGCTTTTTGTTCTGGCATAAATTTATTCGCTTTAGGAGTACTCGATTAGTAGTACTCAACTTTTTCCACTCTCCATGACGAAGACTTTACAAACAGATTTGCTTGACGTATTTTCACTTAGGCAGACTATCATTTGAGATTTGTTGTATTCCGAACTTTTAGAAAAGCAGACATTTTTATTCATAGAGCTATTTATTCATACAGCTATTAGCTGTATGAATAAAAAAAATATATTAAAACACCATTCAACTAAGAATTACAACACACATACAAAAAAATGACATTATAAATTACGGCCAATATGCTATTCAAGCAAAAACAAGTACGATGTCAGCGGCTTATGACTTGACAAATGACATCAGAAAAGAATTTGACCACAAAAAAAGGTAATAGTAATATTTATAGATACGCAAAAAGCGTTTGATACGATATACAAAGGTAAACTCATAGAAAAACTTGAAAACTATGGATTCAAAGGAAAGGGACTACATATAATAAAATCCTATATCTCCAACAGGAAACAAATGACAAAAATAAACAAGGTAGAAATCTACCCCCCATACTTTTACGTAAACGATTTATTTGAACAACCCTTCAATGGAAAACTGTATGCGTATGCAGACGACACTTGTATACCTTACCCCGGACAACATATCAAAACCATGGAGGAAAAATAAAAAAAGACATGAAACGACTAGAAGAGTAGTGTTTTAATAATCTTCTTACCATAAATGAAACAAAAACGGCATACATGTTATACAACCCTACGAGGAAGAAGCAAGAAGTAAAAATAGAACTGAAAGAATAAAAACTAAATAAGATCAAAGAAACAATTTATCTGGGATTGCACCTACATAACAAACATATACAACACATAGTCAAACAGAACACCAAAACAATCGCAGCGTTATACAAAATAAAAAATATACTACCTGCTTATAAAAAACCAATTTATGATACACTTTTTAGTGCAACAAACAATTATTTAATAAACAGATGGAGTAACACAACAGCGAAAAATATATCCAAAATACAACGACAACAAAACAAAATACTAAAAATAATGCACAAAATGCATTATGGAACACCAACAAAACACCTCTACAGTAAAACAAGAACTAAATATACAGAAATTAATAGAACGACATAACATACTGCTTCTACATAAAATAGAAAATAAGAAAATAAAATTAAAAGTAAAGCTCCAGACAAACAGACAAATGCACGACTACACAACGCGAAGAGTATCACACTTGCGAACCGAAAAATATAAACAACAAAAATAAGCCAAACACTGACCACCAAAACAATAGAAATTTACAACAAAATTTCAAAAAATATAAAACAATTACCATATCACATTTTTAAGAACAAAATAAAACATGCTAAGAAAGAAAAATGTCTCAAGGTGAAGTAGAGGGATGCAACAACAACAGATATTAATGTTTTCTTTATGATTAATTGATATGTTGTAATTTATATGTATCTGTTGTTATTAATAATAATAATCAAAAAAAAAAGAAAAAAAAAGAAAGTAGCATTCAATAATCATATTTCTAAATGGCAATTTCTATTATATTGTACTAATTTCTTGGTCTTAATATACGTCAAGTTAAGAGCAAGAGCGGTACTAAGTACTGGTCTCAATATCCAAGTTAAAATATTCATTTTAAGCAAGCTGTTGGGGGATGCTAAGCCACGAATTATTATTATTATTATTATTATTTATCCAATTTACATAGTTCTGACATTATAAATGTTACGAATGTCCAATCTACCTACACAATAACGAAATTCCTCTTCCTACATTTATAGATCAGACGGTCTTAGTCTTATAATTCTACTATTGCCCGAGTATTAGATACAGAAAAACAGAAGGAAACCAAGACGTAGCAGCATAAGCAGTAATTACTAACTGTACTTACACGAGGAGAATGTCTAACATTTACTTGATTTATTTAAATGGCTATCCGTTGGCTGGCTACAGCTGCCTGCGTGCGTACCCACTGGCAGTCGACAGCAAAAGGTAAAAACTGACCACTACATCAACAAATAGTAAAAGAAGGAACAGTATTATACGGTTATCATCGTGAGCTCTTCGAGTTTTTGTTGCTATCGAACTGTTATCGACTCGAATCTGCACAGCTCTATATCTACATATATAGTATAGTCTTTGTATAGAGGTTTTGATTGTATTGACTTGTATTTATCGCATTGTTCTCGGCGAAATGAATTGTACATAGTATACCACCCGGTAAGTCGTTTATAGTAATAAATGTGGAGCAGCTGTATAAAGGATCTTGACGGATGATTTCCAATAAATAAATCTCTATAAAGTTGGAGCAGCATAGGAAACGAATTATCCGGCAAACACAAAAATACATACACCGTACATCTTTCGTAACTGCGTCATTGCCTTTAGCATGATTGTAAACAACAAAGAAAAAAGAAAGTCCATAACATGTAGGTATATACTGTTATTCTATTATAGTATAACATACACAGTACTAAAAATCAGCGATTTGTATATAATTAACTTACGCCGACAGGCAAGACAATCCTAAAAATCTAATTCTCTTCTTCAAATAGCTTAACAATAGCAGCGTTCTTGTATTAATCTTATTCTATTCTGCTCTCTTGCAATAGGTAACAGTTATTACATAGTAATAAAACTATTGTATTATTATAAATAAGCAGTTGACCCGACTTTTCACTAGTTTGACGTAACATGAATTTCAAATAAATTTGCAAAAACAAGGAAATAGAACCTAAACATTCTCCGTATAAATTATATGGCCATCGGAACGTGCATTCCTTTCTCCGATATTTTAATTAATGAAGATATGAAATAGTTCCCATTACTTAATTATGAATTCAATACAGTTTCAATTTGCATGCTTTTCTTGTGCCAACTCTGTAATTTTAACCTAATGAGTATGATTACGTAATTTCTATGCTGTTCTACTCATGCTAATTTAGTCTCACATTAAGAGTTCAGACCTGAGTAGAATTTCTATTAAACAGGAAGTGGTGGAAAGTAATTAGTCTTATTAGTTCGTATTGATACCACGTAAAAGATGTCAACAAAATACAAAATGAAGATAGAATATTGTTCCCATTCGAGTATTTTATACGTCTGCTTAATATGTATATCGGGATTAACAAGTAATTCAGGCTCTAATAATTGTGTTTATCGAGTCAGTGATCAATAAAATTACTTTAGGAAGTGTGCAGTATTATTTTTCTATACGCGGCGGCTAATTTGTGGGTTGGGTGCCTTCGTGCATAAGCCCTAGTGTCCTATATCTACATATGTATGTAATATACCTCTATTATATTGTGTGTGGAATGAAGAACACTTGTTAATGCATGGAATGTATGAGTATTGTAAATAGACCAAAATAGAGAATAATACTATTATTAAAGCATTTCTGCCATACTTAAATCCTTACCAATATTAGAAAAAATCGGAATAAGAACGTAGTTTTATGCCTATAATTTGTGGCTATGATGAGAGAATATTTATAATAAACACATAGAACGGAATATTTACTAATTTATTATTCTTGACATTACCCGCCTTTGGACTGTATATTCTTTTTCACAAATATGTGGCAATCGTAAGACTAATTTTTTTTGAGGATATCTTCCGGTGTAGTTTTCCAGGCATTCACGCATTGCTCCCAAAGTAGCTTCTGGGATGTTGGACAGTCGTGTCGTACATTTTTGTCTAATTCATTCCACAACAACTCGGTGGGATTCATGTCGGGCGATTGCGGCGGCCAAACCATATTTATGAGGACAGCTTCTCTTTCTTTTATTTGCAAGTAATTTTTACAAAATCGGGAAGTATGCTTAGGATCATTGTCCTGCTGCAAGTAAAACCCGTCACCAATTAATCTTACTCCCGAAGGAATAGCGTGATGCCCCAAAATATCTCGATAATTTTCTTTTTTCAAAATTCCTTCAATTCGATGCAGATTCCCCATTAAAAGAAAATTAACCCCAAACGAGCAGAGAACCACCTCCATGCTTAACAGTTGATGCAACACATTCCGGTAGCATCCTTACACCAGCTCTTCTTCTAACAAAAGCGCGTCGATTAGAACCGAAATCTTGAAATTTGCTTTCGTCCGTTCATAGCAGCTTAGGTGATAGCAGAGCGCAAGCAATAGATGCTGGATTTAGAACGGCCTCAAACTGTAACAACTACAATATCTCAATAAATTACTTACATAAAACCACAAAGTAGTAAAACGGGGTGAGATTGACCGCCGGGGTGAGATTTACCGAAAAGTTAAAAAAACTTTATTTTACAACTCAAAATCAAATGTCACGCAAGACATAAACCAAAAAAATGCTTAGTGCAATAGGACACCTGTATGTTTGTTACAGAATACGACTTGTTGTGTAAAAGAACCCGGTTTAAAAAAAAAATGTAAATGTCAAATGTCATTTTTTTCAGAAAAATACATGGCCTTCAAACTTCTATCTCCAGAAGCCAAATAAAAGCAAGTAGCAATGACTAATATTTTTTTCTTAGTGCAATATGGTCTTTTATAGACTGTTCTAACTCGCACTATTATTAATCATGACTTATTTCTTTTTTACATAAACATGTAGAGAAAGATGCAGGTTTCTGTAATATCCGGGGTGACATTGACTGTAGACAAACACAGATGTAGCTCTATCGTGTGTTCTTTTGATTCATGTTAACTGCAATGCTTTTGAAGAAGAAACATTTCGAGATTTACCTACTGAAGAGATTGTAGTCGAGTCGTGGGTCTTGGGAAAATACGAAACCAAAAAAAGTTGTAAACATTTTATAGGGCAAGTATTGTCACTTTCTAAAGACGGATTGCACATAAAGTTTTTGAAGAAAACTGTTGGAGAGAAGTTTGTGTGGCCTGAAGTGGAGGATACAGATATCATTGGGTACAATTGTGTTGTAAAAATACTTCCTGCCCCCAAGATTGAGCGACGTGGGCATTATATTTTTCCTAGCAGTGCTGTAATAAACACTTACGTGCATTGAATAAGTTGATTTTCATTTGTATTACATTTATTTCTGTACAATCATTTACTCAATAACGAATTAAAACATTTGTTGACCTTTTTCCTGTCTAAGTATTTATTTTTCCATTTTTCAGCATGTATAACTTTTTCTATATCTTTTATCAGAAAAAAAACAATTTATTATACAATAAACCGTGGTCATTCTCACCTCTATAGGCATTAAAAAATAATTTTCTAGCGTTTTAAGTACGCGGCCATTCTCTCCCCAAATATAGGGGTGAGATTGACCGAAGGGTTTTAATTTTTTTTTTCTTTGGAAATAAAGAAAAAGTAATGTTTCAATAATGCGAAAAGCTACACTGAATATAGACTCATTCATATTAGCATTTTCCATTTCTTTTGTTACAACAACAAAAAAGTTATTAGATAAAGAACGCCAAAAGTGGTCAATCTCACCCCGTTTTACGGTATATCTAACAAATATAGACTAAAAGCTGTTGGTTTTATGACTGATATACTTACTGTTGTGTCGCGAATGACGCAAATACAAACTATTAGTTATAAAGTAACTAGATTATAATGTGAAATAGAATGTTTTACAATGACCGCTCTACCCTTACCTTATATTTTCCCAATTTAATTGTATGATGTGTGTGTGTTTTGTGTATCCAATGTCCTCTGCTGTCTGTGTTACTGTCTCTGTTGCTGTACTGCTGCTTGAAATCCTCTTCCTTCTTCCCGGAGGATTTCTTATTTTCTACGCACTTTAATTTTGATTGTTGATATCTAACTGGCACTTTCCACTTGTTATTCGCTTTTTGCGATGTGTTATCTTTACACAAGTTTTGTTGTGACTTCTTTCTTCTGTCAAATTTTTCAAACTTATCAACAACTCTCCCCTCGCGCTTGTTTTCTGTTTCACCCAGGGCTACCAGACGTTAAATACAGTAATACCTCGACTTACGTATACTCTACTTACGTAAATTCGCAGATACGTATTTTCTCTTTACTTCCCTTCTTCGCTCTATAACTCATCGAAACGCGTACTACACACGGCGATCATTCGTGCATTTAAATGAAACTCTGAACCAAAATGATAATTTGTCAGTTAAGGATTTCTGGAGTAAATTTAATGTTCTTGATGCTATTAGAATCATAGAAGAATCGTGGACCGAAGTTTCTTGCAAAACATTGAAGGGCGTTTGGGAAAAGCTCTGTCCAAATTTTTTTATTGATCCAGCTGAGGCAATTTCAGACCCTCCAGATATCGACCAGGTCAACGACGCAGTTGAAGATGTCACTTTAGCAAGCCAACTTAATTTAGAAGTTGACAGTGAAGACTTCATCGAACTCTTGGAGTCGCATGATGAAGAGCTTGCACTTGATGATTTGATTGAAATGCAGCAACAGAACAAAGTTGAAGAAGAAGATGATTTTGAATCGGTATCACGGGAAAACCTTATGACGGTTCCGAAATTAACTCAGGCTCTTAATTCTATAGATGATGGAATTCGGATTTTAATGGAAATAGATGCTAATGGAGAGCGCGTATTGACAACAAAGCGAAGAATAAAGCAGTCGATTTTGTGTTACCAAGAAATTTTACGCGAAAAGAAAAAGAATTTGTGTCATCAAACTAATATCACTGATTTCTTAAAACCTACTTAAAATATGTATATATAACACATACATACATATATGGATCTACTTATATGAATTAACACTTTTTATACATACATATTTACTTTTCTTGTTTTGCAATTACTACATATCTACATTTTTTTTTTATTAAGCCTATGGGCGGGTAACCCCGTGCGGCCACTCGGCCAGAAAAGACCTATTGTGCCCCCATGTCGTTTAGGCCTTCCGTCCCAGTTGCACCCGTGAGAAGAAGTGTGCAAGCTGGTCGAGAGTTAGTTTCTCTAGTTTGGGTTCGTCCAATCTCGCGACCCCAAAGTAGCTCCGCCTCTCCTCGTCCCAAGCAGGGCAGTCGGAAAGGAGATGCACGGGAGCTTCCTCCACGTCCCCGCAGCTTCTGCACTGGGGAGAGTTTACTAAGCCCATGCGAAACAGGTGTTCATTCAGTGTGCAGTGCCCAGTCAGGATGCCTGTAAGCATCCTAAGCCTGGGCCTGCCCATGGCGACAGCTTTATGGAGCCTATCCTGGTAAGGATGAACACCCAGGATTTTACAGTGTCTCATTCCAGCGAGTCCCCTCCAGTGGGACCGGTGTCTGGCAGCGAGCTGAGTTCTGACGAAGGCCTTGACGCAGCCGTAGGAGCTCCCACAGGTCGGTTCCGGTCCTATCTACATAGTGTATTCATAGGACGACATTCTTTTGTTTAAATGTACCTATGTATTATCTAAATTTTTAAAATTATATGTAGATGTATTCTTATAATTTGTCGTTTTCTTTGTAATAAATAGTCAGCAACTAAGCTGTGCCTAAAATTTTACTGCAAATCTGTAGGTAGTCGACATATGTACGTATTTTTCGACTTACGTTATGTACCTTGGTCCCACCTACTACGTAACTTCGAAGTATTACTGTACTGGATACTTGACACTTTTAAAGATGTTTTTTGTTATTCCAGCTTGAAATTTAACGCTGTTATGCCAAAATGAGTGTAATTATGTATTGTGTATGTTTGTGATGTGTTTTACAATAAATTTTGAGGAATAAAATTTTTCACACTATAATCTAGGGTTTTTGATTTTTCCCTGCGCACGTAGCTGACTGGACTTTTATTATTAATTAACTAATTAATTATATATTAATGTAATTATCTTAATTTAATTTAATAGTTCCTTTATTTTAATTTAATGGTAATGAGAAGATAGTAGTAACAGTAAGTAAGTATCATTGTTAAATTATTTGTTTCAATAGCAGGTAACATTACAATACATATAAAAGAACAACTAAAAGATGCAATGCTCCTTGTTGTTAATTACTAAAAAAATTCATTGAAATACACAGAAAAATTCGTTTCACTTTTACAGCGAAAGTTGAGTTAAATTTATCTCTAATAACGCCACTAAAACAGCAAGTACTGTAATGGAAATACGAAAAGCAATGCAGCTCTAGAAGCTACAGAACTTTCCATCCAAAATTTAATTAAAACTTGTTGCAAAACATATTTAAATAAGGTCATTAGTCAAAATCAGCTTTGCGTATAATAATTTATCTCAATTTTATATTAGAAAAACTTTAAAATACACAGCAAAACAAACAACATAATAGGTACATAATTCCCATAAAATCTTGAGGATAATCCTACATCATTAAATCATGCTTAAATTAAAATCGGTACTTGCCAGCGAAAAACTTCTACGTCAAACCCATATTACACGACCACCCTTAATACTCATTTTATACAGGAAATGCCTCACAGCCATAACAGAATTGTCGGTGCGTACCGAAACAGGTCAAAGTCACGGCATATTCGTAAGTTCCCCGAAGCAATTATTCAACCCCGAAAGTTTACGGTACACGCTCCCATTACGTAATCTACCTGTTTGATTCGACAGCAACGTAGGGTTTGAAGCGACTTACGTAATATATACAGTTGCGTAACCGATGCCAAGGCCTGCTTCACCGCTACATGCTTTTATATTTTGTATAGTTGTGTTTGGTGTTTGGTGTGTTGTTTGCGTCGACTGAAACGGCACAAATTCTTCTAAGACTATTTGCATATATATCCTATCTACAGCGTTTTGTTAGTAAATTTATCGGCGTGGTTTTCATTCACGTGGGATAGTTATTACGGGAAAGTAGCAGAAGATGTGATTCATATTCCACGAAATACAATAGGTGTAAAAGAGTAGTAGCATCGTTATAACTTTCATCGAAGCGTCTGACAATTCGCTGCGCAGTACTTTATCTGACCTAAAAATCTCTAGCATTGTTTTGAACTAAATGTTAATACTTCGCAAAACCTAGTTAGTTCTTTTAATATATCCACTTGCTGGAAATGTATATTCACGAATCGCACAAAATCAATTACGTATTTTATAGTAAACTTAGAGTAAGAAAAAAATCTGTTCGATTTATTAAACAATATTACTAGATAAAAATCCGATAATAACAAAAACAATTCACTATCAAGTATATTCACTAAAATGCAATATCAGCGATAATACTGCAGCATATGAGCTGAAAGAGTAACGTCAAAATTATGTGATTTACCATCCATAGGTAGTTAATAAAATCTGGATTAAATGTCTGTACGCTACAATAATAAGCAGCTACTATTATCGAAAAGAATGAATTTGAGCAGCTTCAAGGCAAGAAAGAATAATCTACCGAGCGAGCACTGGCTTGCTATCCTTGCATGTATAGAATATTTCAAAATGTACGTTTTATACAACTGTCTTTTTTTATTGTATCGTGTGGCCGATTAAGAATGCTGTATCTTGGAAACTATTCGTCCAAGAGACTTGCAGAAAAAATATTAAAGTGGGCAAAAGGACACCGTGGAAAATATTTTCATATTTCCAAGGTGGTCGCCAGGGAGGCGATCTTAAACTTTTAAAGTGATTTCTCACTGAAATCCACCCAGTAAATGTTACCAAAAGATATGTGCCTTTCAGAGCTAAGCTTTACTCGAGCAATATTTGTTTAACAATTTCTGTAAATAAAGTAGTTTGATGTTTTTCTAATAAACAACTGTAACTCCCAAACGACTGTACGAACTTTAACGAACTTGGTCTCCTAGGAAGTAGTTATTTACCTACCTAGTGTGCGAAAACAAAATTTTCAGCATGAGCACGAATTTAATTTACAGATTAATGCTTTCCGAGTTTTTAATTAATTTTGCAAAATTTATAAGATTCCATTAAGTAAGTTTAGTGGTAATTAATATTTCAATAATTATACTGGAATACTATCTTACTCAATTAATCAATTAATGCGCTTTTTCCTTTTCCGCACTTGCAGAAGCATAACTTTTTGTGTTTTCTTCTAAATCACATCTATCTTTTAGATGTTTAGCACCCTTTGCTGTATGAGGGCACCATACAGCTCGATATCATTAATTGCACTACAGAACTTTTAGCGCTTGCTTGGCTTTTGTTGTTAGGCATAAATTTAGTGAGTCTAGCAAACTTTTTCTCAGAGTTACTCACTACTTTCTTCAAGTGTGCACCAAAAGAGCATCTCTCATCTAAAGTGGACCCGTGATATTTTTGAGTGTTTTAACCTTAGATCATGTATATTACATGGATACCGCGTTAGGTTCCCAACTATGTTTCCAACATAGCAGAGACAATTTATATTCTTCCTTTTCGTTCTTATTTATGAAAGTCATTATATACCTTGCTTACTCTGTATCACTCAGGCAAATGATTGGCTTAAAATTGCGTGAAATTGAAACAAGTTTAACCGCGAAATTCAAACTGCATAGTGTACGATTTAAGACAATATTTAGATTTTCAAACAATTAACAAATGTGAAATGTTTTCTCACTTATTCAACTAACCCTCTTAAAACTATGTAAAAAATGTGAATTACAATGCAAAAGTAAAGGAATAATTCGAAGGAAAAACTATTTTCAAATAGCAGTACGAGCCCTGTCACCAAAACGTCCCAATGACATATGAAATGTCCGATATGCGCTTCCCGAACAATCAGGGGTACAGAGAAAGACAGCAGCATTGGTGATAGCTTACTCACAAAAAAGAGAATGCGAAAAAGGCACGTTGCACATCTTCGAAACATAGTCGGTAATAAGTTCTTATGGGATAGCGGTATCCATGTAATAT
Source organism: Popillia japonica (assembly GCA_004785975.1). Lineage (NCBI taxonomy): Eukaryota > Metazoa > Arthropoda > Insecta > Coleoptera > Scarabaeidae > Popillia > Popillia japonica. The sequence goes on along the minus strand of ML219396.1, from coordinate 20,829 downwards.
AATGATCTAAGATTTTAACTCAGGAGAGAAGCGATATTACGTCATTTTTGTCTCCCCTTCATTATTACTGTATCGATCTTCTCCAGTGCACTTTATATATTATAATAATTTTAAAATATTCAATATTCTAAAGAAAGATTTGACGATTATTAAGAAATTGAACAATTTTTGATCCAGTCAGTCATTTTTATAATTGACAGCCAATTTTAATTGATTGTCAATTATTTAATAAATCTATGATCATATTTTACTGTAGGTAACAGTTTGTTTCCAAAATTTTTCAGCAATTTTCGTATATGTTTATAGTTCTTTGGTTTAGTAAGTTTTCAAATATTTTCTAGCAATGTTGATAGTTTTTCTTTTCTAGTTTACACAATTATATTAATATGAACTTTAATTATCTTTAATAAATGCATATGACTACCTTTCTAAGGAATTTAAATGATTTTTGGCCATCTACATACATATGTCACTTTTCATTTCAAATACGTAAAAAAATGATGTGATATGCATGATTGTAATATTCATCTAACTCATTAAGAACATAACCTACTCGTAAATTCCAATTTTAATGAAACTCTACCGACTAAGATGTAAGAATAACACATAATTTTGTAGATCACGATTCTACATTAATAGCAAGTTATCAGATTTAGCAATAGTCTTTGTATCACTGCGCATAATGATGCAATAAAGATTTAAATAAAAGTCAAATAACCGATTTAAACTTGGGCGTTGACAAACCATACGATATCCACTTTAATTGCAGTAATTTTAATAATAATCGGCAAATGTTTGACGTAAATCAAATATCATAATTGTGAAATAAAAATAAAGAAGGCGCTCAAACCACCTTTTAGTAACTTGCTGCAAAATTTCCTTATAATTGTTTGCTTGTTCTGTCAAAAGTTTGAACTACAACTACAGCTATCCATGTAATACATTCATTTAAGCAAGTACTCCAACAACAACAAACTATATATTCAAGGTCAGGATGCAAAACTTGCACGAAAGATATATATTAATATACGTATGTATACTTAAATTTTACCGAGTTTGTATGGACTCTTTATGGAAATAGTTTAAGTATAGTTTGTTACTACTCGAACAACTACCGCTGTTCAGAATTGTATTCACTGCTATCGATAATCAGATACCCGAGAAGTATATACGGCTGACGATACCTGTATACAATGTTTATTTAGTATCCAATTGCATAATCCAAGAATGGGATAATAACTTCTTCATTAGGTGTCAGAAATAATATACCGGAAAATACGAAGCTGAAATTACTGAAAAACTTATCTTAAATTGCATCTTCTGCAATTGCATCTATGCAGGTCACAGTTTTAAGTAGTAATTATCTTGTAGTTTCCATAATTGCAGTTTATTTCACTATAAATTCTGTACTATGTGATTATTTACATGTACATAAGATAACGGTTAGCTTTTGTACCGTGCTAATTATATCCACTAGTGCTATGTAAGGTACAAACATCTGGATTATGAAACAGATGACAGTTAAGAATTTCTACCATTCATAAAGACAAAGACGTTAGTAATCAACATTTGTAAGCGTACGCTATAATGAAATAGGAAAACATTCCAGAAATCACAAATAATAATTTTAAGTTATGCATTAATTTTATTCTCTTCCGTGTACATATTCACAGTGAAAACTGGACACGCACGCATATCTCGCACAAATACGAAAAGGCGCAGACACCAAATCTGTTTCACATCATTAAGAATTACTAAATAATTACAGTTTTTACAGACTAGAATTATAGTCTGCTTCGTCCTTGGTGATCTTTTTAATTGTTTGTTTTTTTGCAGTGGTCGTATTCATCGAGCGGTACAACACGACAACCTTGATAATTTGTCGACCGTATATAGTTCCACGAATAATTATTTTAAATCATTATCTAAAACTTGATCCAAAGCGTTATGTGAACAGGATAGCTAAGATTATATATGAAATGTCCAGTTTAGAATGGTAGGAAGATTATAGAAGATTGGAATCGGTTAAATTATTATTCTGAAAGCGTATATACTTTTATTTTTTATGTTACTACAACAGGTGCCAGTTAAAGTTTCTGAAGCAAAAACACCGTAATATAACAGCTTTAATGCTTGACTAGACAATGGGAAATAAACAGGAGATGACAACGCAGCGGAAATTATTTATTTTTAAATTAAATTATAAAGCAACGTTTTCCGATACAAAGATATAAAGTTGCACTTAGAGAACAACTTGTTTGTATTTACCAGCATTTAAGTAATTATATTAAATAATGCGTAAGGTCAAGTACTTTGTAATTACAATAGTTGGATTGTTATCTTATATGACCTGTTGTACCTACATGGATTGCATGATTGTTTTCATAACCAGTAAACTGATTTATCTGCTTTACTGGATTTTTTAAAGATATGAGAAATTGATAGCTGCGAAACGGTTATTTTCAGGCTTTGGCTCTTATATTATACTATGAGAGAATTCTTGTAGCTCCATAAAATATTATTTATGTATTAACCAAAATATACTGCCCAACTTTTGAACTGATACAGTTACAAGAACATATGTATATAACTAAAAATGTACTACTTTCTGAGGAACACCTTCTTGCTTAATTGATAGTATGTGGTTCTGAGAAACACGTTTAGGGTGAAGAATTAACAGAATAAAACTTATATGACAAATTTCAAATGTTTCAATTCAAGATTAATTAAGCGTGGGAGTTTTTCTAGGCCTTATGACCTCCTGGCAACGTCTTGGCTTACCGGAAATCAAATTCCAGATGTAATGTAAGATCTGGAGAGTTCGCTGGCCAATCCATGTGCGTAATATTATTTTCTTCAAAACATGCAATGATTTGTCTTGTTCTATGAGGACGTGCGGATTTTATTCAATGCAGAATTTCCAATCTTAACCAATTCAGTTACGATAATTCGCAGAAATACCTCCGCAAACGGTAACTGGATCACCTACATAAGCTTGATGGTAAGTCACGTTGTTCTCAATATAGCGTTTTCCTCTGTTTGTCCAAACTTCCAAGTCTTCCATATGAGTTATGGAGACGTACCTACTCTAATCTCGTCACTGAATAAACAACGACCCCGATCTTACATTCCAATTTGCATTTACATAGATGCGCCCACTCTAGCCTTCTTTTATGAGCTCTGGTCAACATTGGGCAGTTTTCAGAAGATCTAGACTTTAAATTTAACGCATGGAATCTGCTTCTTACTGTTCGAGTGGTTACTAGAGTACCTGTTGCGTTCAATAGCTGAATTTGGAGTGTTCTTGCAGTAAAAAAAATATGCATTCGACACTGAACTGTAATAAAACGGTCTTCCTTGACTATATTGCAATTTCGCTCGTCGGCGTATCTATATTAAACAGATACAGTATCATTAAAACTTATTCAAACGCTTCTGATCACATCGTGGCTCACATTGAAATGGGCAGCAACCGTTCTTAGCGATGCACCAGTCATAAGCATTCCCATGGCTTGTCTCATCTCCCCAATACTTGAACGCCTTAATGGTATCTCTAACATTCAGGCAACCACTTAAAACTTATTCGAGAAATTAATAAAAAAAACCTGCTCTTAAAACTTGATCATATATAAGCGCGCGCGAACTCAGTAATTGCAGCTATGACAGATAATAACTACAAATAACAATGGAGGCAATAGGCATTTCTTTGCATTCTGAAACACAACCCTGATTATATAGGAAGTCAAGCCTACGAAGGGTTGCTTACTTTTACTGCATGTTATATTATGTGTGTAAGTGTACCATTTCAAAAGTTGAGCAGTGTGTATGTGTTTATATAAAAAATCACATCTTCCCAGAAATTCTAATATTAAATTTTAATAGAATTCATAATTTTAGCATATTCATATTTACATATAGTTATCTATCACTGAAGATCACACGGATTAATTAAACGACATCTAAGCAATTATGCAAATTTGCGTGTCTTTCTGAAACCGTTAGTACAGCAAACATATGCAATATAGACTAATTTTACAGATCTCGTAGGTGTTATACGGTATACCATCTAGTTCACATCATACATTAGTTCTGTTAGTATGTGTATGTGTACATACATAATTCATACATATGCACAAGTATAACTAATACATGACATCATATAGTTCTAATATTTCAAAATTACTTTTCAAAATTGTATACCATCCGTCGTATATCGATGAAAGTAGTAACATATTTGAAAACTGTATCCATAAAGCGACAGAAGAAATGACATTCAGGATGCACGAAAGATGAGAGAAAGTTATAAAATTGCCATCTCACTGGAAGCTAATAATTATGTCTCAGATATATTATCGACAGTCGTGGAGGTTAATCGCCTGCGATATCCTTTTCACTTTTACTTTCTTATGCCACTCCCTAACAAGATCTCTTAGCGAGGAATATTAAAACGACTAAATTAAATTTCAAAAGATGGCAGCACTCCTAGGTTACAATATTTGTTATAATACGTCATACTGCTACGAGATTGTCATTACTATTTCGTCTTATAATAAATTCTAAGAATTTTCTGATACCATAGAAGTTGCATATTTATTTATTTTCCTGCGAATATTTTTAGAAATTGAAAAATCTAAACAAGTTGGAATGTCCTAATTTCGAGAAGGTGAAAAAGCAGGATGACAGTTTAGATAATCTCAAGGTTGAATCTAGACAAGTGATTAATTCATTACAAAATTCTACATTGCGTGACTCATTGCACAAACATAAAATAGAAATATTCAATTACTATGGGTACTTATTGATCCATTACATTTTTAACAGGTGACTGTAGAACTATGTACGTATTGCACAACATTTTTAATTCTTAAAATTGTACTTCCTGCCTTGTATTAGAATAAGAAATTTACCATCTTACATATATACCAACTACACTCACTTTCATACACACTCTTTATACCCGGTTTCTGGTACATAAGAGGTATCTTGTAGATATATGCCACAGTTGTCCTCTTGGTATCTTTCAGATATGGAACAGATAACCTTTTACACAAAATATAAGTTTCAGTATTGTTTGTATAAATATCTAGTAACTTTCTACGTTTTAGCTGTAGAACTTATAACTAAGAACTATTATAACCAAACTTTATTTAACCACAGAATGTAATAAGAAGGAAGAAAGCAATTACGTAAATAATGTAATAAATACAGCACGATTTTAAGTTGAATCTAATTATGAAAGCATGTTTAACATATGACATTCAAAAATTATTAAAACAGTTCGATATCTCTCACATAGCCCCAGTAATTGGAGCAGATAACTTACGAGGCCAAATATATCCCATGACGTCACTATTGGTTCTTCGAGAAACTCATTTTCGTTAAGTTGTCAAATACCGAACGACTAACTGCTGTTTTAACCTGTCAGAAACCAGCCATCTACTACTATTCCAGTACAAACACCGGTAAATACCAATCACAAAAGAAACATCTGCAATATATTCTAATCTAACCCAACTTTTCGGAACGGTATTATTATTATTATTATTATTACCCATCAACATCACGATGAGAAACAAAATTAAAAAAAAGTTTTAATCAATCAAATTTCATTCGAAAATTTTTGTAACCTGGAATTTGAATGCAGCTTCAACATTAACATTAAAAGCAAGCGTCTTTTTTTCAATATATTTACTTCTGTCTCTTCTTGTGAATTATTCCTAACCAGAAATTTTAAATACTTTATAGTATTTTCTAGTTTATTGTTTCGGAATGCTAATCGCCAACATTAAGCTGCCGTCTTTCAAGAGCAGCAATTGAACTTAATAATCTCCTTGATTCTTTAATTCGCTACACCAAATGCTGCAGTGATAGTTCGATAAGCATTACAACTTGAAATCTACTGCAGCTAGACTCAGTATAGTATACATATAAAAAATAAATAAGAAGAGAAAGAACCCGCAAAGAATCCAGATTCTTACAAAATCTAGAAGACTTTCTTCCTACTATTAAGCTTCCTAACAAATACATATATGGATAAGATAGAACTGCAAATCATTGCGCTGGACCATCTTTTATAAATTTTGGCCCATTATCCCTTTTTGTTCAAAAATTGAATGAGGACTAATGGACCAAAATCCGGTCACCTTGTGCGTAATACAATGATGGAACTCCGAAATAATATAATGAAGTATACTGGTTTCCTTTATATGTAGACCAAATTATAAAATAATGTTATTTTTAGTAACTACCATATGTAGAAATGGTAGTCGACAAATGTATTTTGCGTATTTATCCAGAAAAACGTAAATATTACATTTGCTTACCAAAAAACAGCATATACATTAACCAAACCCTGTGCAAATTGGCTCAAGTAACATTAAAATAAAATGGAACTCACATCAAGCAAAATCAGTATTATCAATGTTTAAATATGGAAGATGTTTCTGCAGATTTGGAATTCTTAGAAGTGGTGCGTCTATAACAAAGAGAAATACAACAGCTCTAACCTACCTACCAAATTTATGAATCTTTAGTAAACAACATAACTTAGGGGATGCAGAATATTACATAGCAATTTTGTTATTTAATTATTATATGCATTTTTATGACCTTTTTTTACTTATCTTATTTTCCTGATATTTTTTCCTGTACGTCAATTACAACACTCTAATTCGAATAAAGATCAAATTTATTCCAAAACCTTTAAGTACAATATAATTGACCTACAAGTGGAAAAAATATCAGGAAAATAAGATTATTAAATTATTACATTTTTGACGTGTCTAACCATTTTAAGCAAAGTATTTTTGACAACTGACATGTAAGCTCTACTGCCCATCTGGTCATTTCAATACCAACCTCTTACGCTTGGTCACCTTTTATGCACGAACAATACTTTGCTCGCAAAGCACTAATAATGTTACAGTTTCTGGATTTCTGAAAAGGTAGTTAGGATTTTCAAATTTTTGAAATTAAGTCTTTACAGGTTTCTGCCGTAAACTATTATGTAAGGTCTCAGTAACGATACATTCAGAGTTTTAGCACCGCGAGAGCCAACGTTCGAGTCAGAGATAGGCAAACCAAACTTCAAGTTGCGGTTCCTCCAAAGCATGTGATGAACATTTTCTCATAGGGTAATGTTTTTATTAAATTATCCATTTAATCTATGAAAATTCCGCACAGCGCTTAATAAATTCTTATATTATGATCGCCCTCCTTTGGATTTGGAAAATGATCCTTCTAAATAGTAATCGTACCTCTCGATTTTACATTGTTATTATTCTTAAAGAATTCTGTGGGAAAGTTAGCATTTTTGATAAATTTTGTTCAGCGATATTGTCACACACAAGTTTGACTGGGACGGATTATCTGTCAAAGAAGGCAATGTCCTAAAGATCGTTTTGGGCTGAAGAGAAATAATTTCACTAAGTGATAAACAAATTCTACATTCTTGTCGGGGTTTTACTTTAAAGACATACTAACTCAAATCCAATTACTTTCGAAGCAAACTAGTTTACATGTCACTATCACTAGTTTTTCTTTCTCAAATCCAATGCTTTCTACACCGAGACAAATAGTCTAGAAATTCGACTTTAAAAGAATTTCCCTTTTTAAATAGCATCTACGACATACAAAACATCAATAGAGAGCAATTAGAAAGTATTTTTTCCGTCCATATTAGACATAGATGCCGACGGTACATACGTTGGCCGTGCAGCACTAAACAACAACAACAACAACAACAACAAACTCGCCACAATATAATATGAGATGGTCAAGCATCAATCAGAGAACTCATTAACTTGATTTAATTTTACGATTCGCACGAAACAAAAAGTACTACATGAGTAATCACGTAAAACCATGCAAGCCTGTTTATGGATGGCTTGAGAATGGATTTAACGCGTCCATAAATAATACATGGTATTGCATTATTATTATTAAAACGAAAGGGAACTCATACAGTACTATGGGTATGGTAGGCAATGTTGTAAATCATCATCGAGTTAAGTTATAGTGTATCATTACAATGGATTCATGTATGTATGTAGATGGATTTTTACAAAGCTGCGCACTAGTAATTGTATTTTACGGCAACTTATTTTTCGTAGAACAATTTTCTCGTTTAAATACGGCGATTGTTATTTCTCGTCATGCGAAGAGCTTGGCATATAATACTGCAAAGCATTTTTGAAAGAATTATTTAAATATTCCAATTACCACGGAAAAAATAAAATCAATACTATGTACACATATCTGGAAACAAAAATTTAAGCAAATTAGAAGTCTAGAAGATAAGACATTACTTTAAAATGTGAATGTATGTTTGCACTCATCTAAAACATTTTTGTGTAATTAATAAAAGACAACAAAAAAGTAATTGTTCCATTAAAGGAAAAATACTTTTTCCAATTTTTAGAGTAAAGGCATTAATTGTTTGAGAAATTATAGTGTTATATGTATATTATTAAATATATATTTTTAAAAAACTTACTGAAAAAAAGAGTTACATGGCATATTTTGTCATGAGAAATTTACTACATATATGAAAGAATACATACTTGAAGAAGTGTAGTTTACTAAACAATAAGTGCGCTTAGATTATCTCCAATATATGTGAGATAGTACGATAGGATTAGGACTTGTGTAGTCTGATGATTATATTTGACTGAGTTTACCACTTACGTATGTACGTAAACGTTTCTACTGGGTGGAACTCGAAGATTATAAAAAGTAAAATAGTGTGATTGCGAACTTTTTGTAGAAAAATTCATGCACTATAAAAAAGTCTCACAAGTAAAAAAGAACCGGACAACACTATCCTAACTGTTCTAGCTCTAGAATAGAGCCAATTCTACAAGATGATATTTATGAAAGCAAATATACTTTGGGATATAAATGCACCGCACTAAGCAACTATGCACAGCAATGTGCCGGCCCGATTAAAATTATAATATGGTAAGACTGCGATACACCGTTCATATTACAAAAGAAACAAAAGATGAAATTCTAAGATCCAAGTGAGTCACAATTAGATATAGAAATGTAAGACTTCGCAGTAAAGCCATTAATGAAATTGGATTGAAAAAAAATTAATTTAGAAGACAATCTTGTCGACGTACACTCATGAAAAGTAAAGATTGGACACTTTCAATACATTGTTATATGAAACTGTCCAGTCTTTATTTTCCGTGAGTGTATACATAGCCATTGGACAATACCTAAGCAATTTAGTGCTTCCAAAAATTTCGGAAAATCCATAAAACCCTAGAATTTGAATTAGCACATCTAATATTCCGACAAAAACTTGCATCATCGCGTATAAAATAGTGTTATACATTAGAATATTTTCAAATATTTACGACTGAATAACTAAATATGGTAAAAATAAAATAAGAAAAATAAATAAAATAGAAGGTCTTCTACATACACGTGATTTTTATTTTCAAAGAAAACGTGCTATCGCAACTTTAACAGTTTCAACAGTTTGTATGACATCATTTTCGTAAATAAAATTCACGAACACTATAAAAATCAATTACCATTACTTTTATATGTTTGTCAATATCACTTAAGTTCATATATAATTCACAATAAGATAAGTTACAGCTTAGCGCATTTCTCTACACTAGAAAAGTATTTTAAATGTCTAATTAGCACACATACCGTGTAGCGCTAGCCTCGAACAGATTCCGCAAACTTTTAATTCAATTGTTTCCATTTACGCCTTCGCGAGTGCGCTCAACGTGAGTACATAAACGGCAGCCAAGAACAGCATTAGAAGTTCAAGAACCTACCTTCAAACACGATGAAGATCAGCCTTATTCTAAAGATGTCGAAGTCTCCGCTTTTCCTTTAACTCTATTATTTATCTACGTACAGAAACAGACACGATTACCCAAAAGGAAATCGGTACGGATTTTAAAACTCCCGCACTTCGGAAACGAAATTTTTCGGAAAAGTACTCGACGAGCGGCGAATGGATCGATGCACTTTCAAACTAAGTACTAACTAGACTAAGAATTGAACTATGCGTCGTCGCCTACTACGCGACCATGCAACTTCTCTATTACAACACCGTCTACTAGATTCTCGATGCTCGTTTGTCGATTGTCGTCTCCATAGACTACGACGACTTTCTGATGTTTGCAGCTAGGCTGCCGTCGATCTAAACCGTGTGCGCTCTCTTACATTCAGAGTACCGCGGAGCGCTAATGCTTACGTCACACTCTCACATACTATATGAAAGGTAGGCATATGATCCAAACAATAATGACACCAGCAACAGAAATTCATACGAGTGGGGTATTCTTCTAGTGAACTTACAACTTATACAGTGTGTACAACATTGAAGTAAATAGAATGCAGCGCAGCTTACAGTTGTGAAAAACAACGGAAGGCTTGTGGTAAACAACAATGTGTTGAAATATTACACCTCGTTTGCTCTGTACGTTTCCTAGATGCACACACGTGTGTGAAACTTAATAACAAAATGAACTTTACCGAGACAGAGCCAGAAAACCTGCTACATATTGCTTCACAAAAATTTACTGACATTATCTTAGGAGCCGTCACACGAAAACGTATACATGAGCAAGAAATATATGGTTTCATAAGAGATAAACTTACTAACGGCAAAGCATTCCCTTTGATGCAGGCTTAGCATCCTCATAAGTAGTTGAACTTGTCTTGTGCATTCTCCCAAAAACATGAATCACCAGTTTAAGAAACTGAAATACAGGATGTTTAAAAATATCGATTTTAAGGGCATGTAGTACGATTGAAAGGTTAATAGTCATAATAAACATATATGTATGTCAGCAATTAACCTAACCGTTCACTAGATAACAGCGATTTTATCGCGATTGCAAAATAAATTCGCTTTAGCGATTTTTATTAAAATGTTATTGTATTTTAAGATAAAATGTTCAAAATGATGTCCTTCCGACACAGGACACAGAACACTACATCTTCTTTCAAAGAAAGCGCGCACTCTTTCAAAAAACAAGGGTTTTTCTCAAATTATCTGGCAACAGCGCTCTATTCGTTGACTGTGAAAGATCGTTTACCTGTGTTGCGTACACTAAACTTTTCAAATAACCCCAGATACTAAAGTCCAACCGCAGTAGATCGGGAGATCTTCGAGGGCAAACAATGGGACCTTCTCGTCCTATCCAACTCCCAGGAAATTCATTGTTAATGTGTTCCTTAACAACACGCATAAAGTGCGGTGGGGCTCAATCTTGCGTAAATCGGTTTAGTTTCATATTTATAGGCAAATCTTCCAAAAGTGGTAAAGTATTTTCCAAAAAGTCGAGGTATGCAGGACCTGTTAAGCGTTGTGGCAAAACAATCAGTCCTAATAACCGGGCGCCTATCATACCTTGGGGGACATTAAATATTCCATTTTTAGTAAAACCAGCTTCATCAGTGAAAAGGATGTTATCAGCAATATCTGGCCGATCAGCAGCTGTTCGCAAAAACCACTTGCAGAAAGACCTTGTTCCTTGATAATCCTGAGCAGTAACAACTTGTACCCGTTGGATATGTTACAAGTATAGGAGTTGTTCATGAAGAGTTCTCCAAACAAGATTGCTGCTTACATCCATTTGAGTCAAAATTCCATCAATAATATTCAAAATTTGATCTGCTATCTGTGGAGTACATGCAATTCTCTGCCGTCCAGTATCAGAAGACCGCTTATCAAACGAATCAGTTTCTCTTAGTCGTTGAAGCGCCGTCTGACACATCACGCGAAAAGATCGTTGGCGATCAGGAAACGTTTCAGTATAGAGGCGACTTGCTTGAAAAGAATTCCCATTGGCACGATCGTACATTAACACCATATCGCTAATTTCAGCATTAGAATATGCAACCATTGTAATTGTTACAAATTGCACAAAACGTCAAATTAAGCTGTCAAACAAACAATAGTTGATAAGAACCTGTTTAGTGGGGTATGTTATCGCTTACTATTTTACGCACTACTAGGAACGCTCGCTGTTATCTCGTAAATAGTTAATTTGAGGATATAATATATATTTATAATGACAACCTTATTTTCTATCGCACTGCCCTTAAAATCTTTAAACGATGTTTTAAAACACCCTGTATACGTTTTATTGAATATAAAATATTTGTAATCTATAACTTGCTCTATAAATCTACAAATTGTGCCTGTACATAAAAAGAAATATGGCACGTGCATATCCAATTATAGACCTATATGTGTTATATCCAACTTTGCCAAATTTACGAGAACGTTTTGCACTCAACCATTTACAATAGCACTCGCTCTCATATTTCATCTGATGGGAGAAGCATGGTTTGCTCCTAGACTCTTGACAGTTACTAGACTCTTGACAGTTACCAATTTTACAACAATAATTCAGGAAGGGGGCGAAGTTCTCACCAGGAGAGGGAAAATCATATCTTGATGGTCGGTCCCAATATACACACCACGACTACAATGTGCGCGATCTATTCTTATGCTGATCCACTTGAGAGGTTAGATTTACACCTCACCAAGAAAAAAAGCTTAAAGCTGGATTTACATTTGTCAATTTATTGATCAAATTCTAGAACTTAGACGACTTGACGTCAAGTTAAGTTTTTACATCTGTCAATTTCAAGTTAAATTTTAAGTTCAATTTCTAGTTCTAGTTCTCTTCAATTTTCAACTTGTAGCTGGTAGCTTTACATTTGTCAATAAATAAATCAATTTAAAGAACTTAAGCAAGTTCTAAAAATTGAAGAATTAGAACATGTTCTATTTTTGCGTCAATTTAACTTCAATTTTATAGTAATTTTTGTTTTAATGGTGGATAGTGACCGACAGTGCTAACCTGCGACACTTGTATGAAAGTAACTCCAAACTTACTTTAATTCAAATTTCAACAATTACAATTCGTTGAACGACAATGTAATATTTGTAATTATGAATGACTAAATTCATATAGATTATTTGAAATGTTGAATTTACAGCATAATGCAGAGAATAAGATCAAAATGGCAACGAAAAAGATTAACAAATTTAAGAAAAGTTGTATTCTCCTGTTACTAAAAATGAGATTTAGAAAAAGCAAGCGTAACAAGGAGGTGGTGGGTTAGACCATGGTTGATTGCGAAAAAAGCAAACTTAAATTTAGTAGAGAACGATTTTGCAGCAGATCCTCAAACTATATGTATCGCTTAGACCACAAATATAATATCTAGGTACTCTCTGAATTATCGTAATTACCACGAATTATCAGCTGTGATAAACGTGTACACATTAAAGGTCTTCATGTGATCTTCACTCACATCACATAACCTCTTAACATAGGACATTACCACTGTTAACATTAAAAAGATTCGAAACTCCGTTCACAGTTACTATTCTTAGTTCAATTTATTATCAGGTGTAATGCAATAGTAAGTTCCTATTTAAGAACTTAACATTCACCAATAAAAAGATCTTAAAAATATCTTCAAATTTATTGAGTGTAATACGACAATAAGTTCTATTTCAAGAACTAGAAATTGATCAATTTTAAGATCTAAAAATTGATCAAGAAATTGACAAGTGTAAAACCAGCTTAAGGTTTGATACAATTCAACACTATCGTAATTATACTTTCTTGTATTTCACTTATGTGAAATCAATTGATACACCATTGTAGTTTATTATTATTTATTCAACTGCTTCAGTATACAATAACGTGCATTGACCACTACAACTCAACTGTCGCTAACCTAACTACTGTCTAGTGTTACCAATCTAAGTTATGTACCAACCATGACATACTGCAACCCTTTGGAATGGAGTATTTTATAATTTTTATTGATATAGTTCTGCTAGAACTTGAGCTTCTTATTCTTGCCTTCACTGATCCTTAGAGAGCAAACTTCAGTCAGCTATGTGATGATGTACTCGATACTAACTGGTATTTTTAAGAAGGATCTTAAGTACTTAACATACATTTATCTTGACCATTTGCAATTTAGGTGCTCTACTAACGCAGATAGTTTATCACAGATATTACTTCTAAACTAAAGACAGAAAGTTACTTCAGATGTAAATGAATATCAACTTGAAACAGTCACTGCCATAAACGAGATTTCAAACACTGACTTAATTTATCTGAGAAATCAGCATAACCTTATTTTCAAAAAATTGACCACAGATGATGTGAGATATACAGATTTTCCCAATATGTTTCGAACTAGGTACTGGCATACACGAGAGTGTACTTAACCGAAGACTATAACTGGATACATTATCATACTTTGCGATAAGTACCACAAATTTTGTTATCAACCGTTTGCTGATAATCAATTATATTACTTTAAATTAACATATATTATATTAACATATAAGTATACCTGCTATATCACAAAACGAGGATTTTGACAGCATCATAGTAATATAAATATAGGTACAGAGTTACCTCTAAATAGGTATTAAAGTACGCAAAACTGACACTACGTATAAATGTGTAACTGTGTGAGATTTATTGGTAACACATCACAAATTTTCAAATTTTAGGGCCCAAAATGCAGTTAAAGTCGGTCCATTTCTTTGTTCATCTTGCATTTATACAAATATTACTGATTTTTCTATATCACACATATGGAAGTAAAAAATCGATAAGCAATTGTTAGATGGCACAAATAGTGTATTGAAACGCAGTTGGCTGGTGTTTGCACAAGACCAAGACAAAGAGACATAAACATATAAGTTGGCAGTTGAATGACCTACACAAGGAAAATAACATTAAATGTATGACACATACATGTCATGTGTACATCAAGAACAATCAAATCATCATTTCAAATCAAAATTTACCGTGTCAAATGCACACAATGAAGAAATATTAAAGACGTGATTTTGCCTTGATTAGTTGTATAAAGAATATCATCAGAAATAGCTGTCAACACAGAAGTGCAACTATACTCCGGTTGAAAACCAGACTGAGAAGCCCATAAAGCATGAACCGAATCCATGTAGAAATAAATTTACCCTTCCGACAGTTTTTCAAAAGTGTTTGAGACAGAAAGATGTTCATTGTAAATCAACAAGAGTCTCAGGTTGATTCCTTTTAGGAAGTGGACCAATTCGGAACTTGGGTCACAAATAGCAGTACGAGACCCGCAGAGCTTAATATTCGCCATATCTCATTACACCCAATAGATTTAGATATCATTTTATGACTAATCCCGGAAATCATCATTAAATACCACATGAAAGAAATAACCGTTATTGGGAACGATCATGTTGCTGGACGTACACTACCGACCATAAATGAGGGATCACTGGTGTACCGGTATAATTAGTCGCTCTTTTGATCTGTTTTTCTTACCCTAGTAAAATAGAAACAGTCCTTTCTTCTAGGAATATTTAACGAAATTATTACCACATGTAAAAGAGACGCTATTATAACGAAAAACGTAACAACTTTATTTAAATCGATTTATGGCCACAACTATTGTTGAAGTATTCTTTTGTAAATATTTATTATTTAAAAATAGATTGATTTCTAAACGAAACCGACGCCGAACAGCTTCAGAAATTCGTGCACAGTTAAATGAAGGCCGTGCAAATACGGTGTCGCTCACAACAGTGAAAAGGCGGTTAACGGAGCTGGATTGCACGTTCGAATAGCCGCCAGAAAACCATTACTACGGTCGCAAAACGGTATGAAACGTTTGGAATGGGCCAAAGAGCATAAAGATTGGAACATGAATATGTGGTTAAAGGTGCTATGAACGGACGAAAGCAAATTTGAAGTCTTCGACACACTTTTGTTTGAAGAAGAGCTGGCAAAAGGATACTGCTGGAATGTGTTGCACCAACTGTTAAGCATGAGGTGGTTCTGTGCTAGTTTGGGGCTCATTTTCTTTTAATGGCGTCGGGTATCTTATCGAATTGAAGGAATTTTGAAAAAGGAAAATTATCGAGACATTTTGGAGCACCACGCTATTCTTTCGGGAGAGAAATTAATTGGCGGGGAGTTTTTCTTCCAGCAAAACAATGATCCCAAGCATACCTCCCGACTTTGTTAAAAATATTTTGCAAGTAAATGAAAGAGGAGGTGTCCTCCTGAATATCGTTTGGACGCTTCAATCGCCCAACATTAACTCGATCGAGTTATTGTGGGATGAATTAGGCAGAAATGTACGACACCACAGTTCAACATCCCAGAAGCTACTCTGGTAGCAATTATATAGTGAATGCCTGGCTGATTATTCCAGTAGATATCCTCCAGAAACTAGTCTCGCCATTACCACACATTTGCAAAAAATATACAGTCCAAAGGCGGTTACTTTCAAGAATAATAGAATAGTAAATATTATTCCTTTCATTTGAATATACTTTTAGTTTCATACAACATGTAGCAGTTTATTGTAATTTCCTAAGTGATTCCTCACTTTTGGCCGACAGTAACAGAAAAAAAAACCAAACGAAGAAAGTATTGAGTACGTTATCATTTGACAGATGGGCGCCGATTTAATATTAATACAAACATATTTAGCTATAATTCTTGGCCAATCAGTTATTCTTATTAAAACTCTTGTATTTCATTTCTTTCTAAAATACTGCCATCATGGATGATGATTCTTTAGACACGTAACCATATGGACATCATCAATTTTTGCAAATGTATGTATGTATTTATAATACCTATTTAATCCTATTATGCGGGATAAAGCAAATTATTAATCATACCTTCCTTCTGTAAAAATTTACACAATCTAACAACAACAAGTACCTACCTATTTAGCATAACCGTTTTACTAATAAAAGAACCATTTCTTACTAACAGCAATTATTTAATCAAGTCAGCTTAAGCTACATCTACAATTTTATTGACGATATTGTATGTGTATGTATGCATACCTGCTATACGCCACTTACGTATTTGCACAATATATACAGCAAATTCTCTACACTATATATACTCTTGTGACATGCATAACGTCAATTTACACTTAATATGGAACACAAATAAGCTACACGTTTGTTGTGTACACACATGTATAATAACTGTTTGTAAGGTATTCTAACTGTAAAAGCTTTCCTCAACTTGAAGTACCACTCATCATTTATAAATGTTCGTCAAGACATAGTATGATCAAGATTAAGATCTACGAATAGATATTACGCAAACGTACGTTAATTATAATAGGAAATAGTTATCATAGCAGCTTCTAAATATCTATTGAGAATTATGAAAGATGGCAACGTCATATTTAAGAATAACACTTCATTAGGCGACCATACCTGACTGAATGTTTGTAGTTACACAAGACCTAACTATAAATATAAGAATGAAATGCAACTCCACAACTTAAAATCAAATAGGATTTTTTAAGATTAATCATTAATGCTATTGTAACGGGTACCAACTGGAGATATCTTAGTGAAAAATTTAATGTAACCGTTATGGAATTGCAAAAATTATTAATTTTCTACAGTATATTCGATTATTCAACATTGTATGCGAACTTTACAGTATGTATAAGACGTAATAAATACAACACAATAGAACGATAAAATACAAACTGATACAACAAATTAAACTTAGTTGGTGGTCTACATCTCAGACGAGGAGATTGAGGTAAGCCGCCTTCATTAATCAATGATCGCTATGTATTTTGAAAAAAATACGTTTAAAGATTTCATTCATCCTAGCTTAAGTTTGGCAATTTCGTCAAAGATACATTCTGAACAAGACCGAAGAACTTTTTGTCGCATCTAAACGGCTTTTGTTAAGACTAAATAGATTTTTAGAACGTATAAAAAGTTGTATTTCGCAAGATTATTATACTCATGTCCATTACGTAACCTTCAAGTAGAACGCCCATTTACAATGTCGAATCTTGTTTGTTAAAACGAATAGATAACGTTGGAATTTCAATTTAAAAGCTTTCGCTTTTTTTATTTAGAACTATCCTTTGTTGTAGCTGTGCGTAGGTATTGTAAGAGAAAATTACACATTTCTTATTCTCTGAAAAACACATTATCTAACAAACTAAAAGAAACGCCGAAATAATTCTGATTTACTGTTCGATTTTAAGATGTGAGAACTCAATTAAACATCATGTCACGTTAAAAAGGGAAGTGAACTAAATTCGCTGAAGCTACGGGGTAAAGCAACTAACAAAATCCCTATTGTTATATTATGGTCATATAGTTATAGTTATAGTTACAGTTACAGTTATAGTTGTAGAAATAGGTAACAAACCTGAAAAAATCCAAATACCAAGAACAATTTTTGCAAAAATGCCATAATGAAGGGGATATTCTTCGTGTTTTCCAACAACTCCAACATTAAGATTGTTACTTGGTTATTGTAGCTCACTCCCGCATTCAAGTATTTCAATAGCAAGGCACCGTGAAACGAGGCTAGTTGCACATCTTTTCAGCGTTTCTGTCAGAAAGATTTACACAAAAAATGATGTTTGTTGTCTTTCTGTCAAGAAATTCTTGCAACGCGTCTTGTACATTGTCATCTAATCAATGACGCCTTTGTAGGGTAAGGCATTAAGGGATTACTCTAAAGGTTTCTCGGAAATTGACAACAGTGTTAATTGCGGCAAATCCTGAATCGACTTTTTTCTTTCTCGTTTTCTCTCAGCGCCAGTTCTATGCTGCTCTTTCAGTAAATCAATTAAACTGCTATCAAATTTCAACCTCTAAATCATCAATGCTGCTAGGAACGTGGTTTCAAGTTCTTTTAGGATGTGAAGCATACACGCATTAGTTTTCTTAACCTATAATTCAAACGGCCGATAAACTCAACTTCATCTGTCATGTCAGGACTTATTCCCATACATTTCCTATCCACAATATGCCCAACAGATGCAAAAATTGTTTCCTGACCGGCAAATCACCATTACTTAATCAATTTCTTCATCAGGTTTAATACGGTGATATCGAGAGGCCGCATCAAGTGAATAGAATTGACCGGAAAGGGTATTGTGTAGATATTACTTTTAGTATATACGTTTATCTCTTTTTATGAAAAATAACTTGCTAAACTGCCACCAACAAGCACTATATTGTTGTTATATTCTTTGGTAAAAGCGACATGGCGCAGAAAAACTGGATAAACCGCCTTTGTAATAAATTCAGATCGGACCATCCACTCAAACAACTTCCATATTTTGTTTCTTTTGATTGCCTTTGCATCCAGTTGGCGTAATTGTTCAGAACTTGTTCAGAACATTGTAATTGCTCTCTGCGGGCGCCTTTACTAAACTGATGATTGTGCGGGAATTCTCCTGGATTCTCTTTAGATTGCTAGACGTCATCACCTCTTTGAAACCTGAATCATCGCAGTCTCCTTCGTTTTGCCGTAATTCTAGAAATGCATATTTTTAACTTCGTTAATTACAAAATAAATATTTTTGACAAAATACAAAATATCAGTGGTGTTTGTAATGATTTAGATCTCTTTATGTTTTCAGACGGTTAAACAGTTGATTTTTATAAATAAATCTAATCGGTGAGGTTCTCAATAGTAATTGATATCAAACTGTGTTTCTTTGTTTGTCCAAGAATTTTTCGTGGCATCACAAATATCCACCTTTGTAAACGGAAGCTCCCATTTTGGAACGACACACAATGTCCTTTCAATGAGGATTTCGTCCTAAGCATATAAAACGAGCAGCTAGTTTTGAATCTGTATCGACGATTTTGCTTCGCTTCCATCGCTTTCTAAATAACTTCTTGCTTGAGTGATCTTTTCGTAGGTAAATGTAACCAATAATTAGAAACAAGATCGATTAATACACCTAGTGTATAAGTTAACAGTCGCTTAAACGAATATTGGTTTCTCGGGTCATTACCACAACTCACCTTTGAAAAGATTTGCTCTCACACAGAGAAGACTGCCAACATTGAGTTCTGCACATGTACATATTTTGGAATGGATAGCTGATCACCCAACGAATAGCCATCTGCGCAATAATATACTACTAAATACGCAATTGGTAAATACAATAATTGAGAAACGTGAATGTGGATTTTAAGATATGTGAAAGAGCAAGAAATAACTGTACAAATAAATTAATTGTGGAAATATTTAAAAATCTTTTTGTTGTTGACGACACAAAAACCCTAAAATTTAATAAAATAATAACTACAAACATATTACATATTTAAAACATGTGCGGACTTGAATACAGTTCTTCCTGGTAACAGCTATCGCAAATGTTAGAGATAATTTGCATATACATATTTTGAATAACACATAACCATTATATGACCACTTTATTTAGTATTCACACTTTAAAAAAAACGGCATACTAAAAGAACTCGTTGAAGTTTAATAGTCAATGCTAAATTGCCTTGATTTAAATTAGCATAATGTAAACGGTAATACATTTATTAAAAATTAATCGTCAGAAAGCTAAAGTGTCAAACAGGTTTGGTGACTTTTTCTGTTACCTAATGCCGTCGTTAACAATAAAATGACAGCCAGAAATAAAAATAGCTGCATTTTCATTTTGTTTTGTACAAGAAACTAAATGAAGTTCTATTTATGTTTATTTTATTTCAAATTTATTTCTTCTGCGTTAATCATCATGCTTTGCTCAAAGTGTTTACGCTGCTTTTCCAATTCTTTATTTAACATTTTACAGACAGATTCTCTATAAAATGCAAGGTGACTAAACTTAGAAGCTTGTCCAACTAGTATTCAAAACAACTGGACACGTGGACTGTATTTTAAAAAGTTCTATCGCATAATGAAATCAGTAATATTATGTAATAACTGGCTTGGTAAATAGACTATGTAGACATGAATGAAACAATTTTGGAATTTACTAATTGATGAAATAATT